>VDFB02023648.1:0-30820 GCA_007258455.2 Sequoia sempervirens | reverse complement strand
TTTTCTACCATGAAGAACTAGGGGATCCTTGGAAAATTTGAAAGTATTTCTTTACAACTTCTAGAAAGCAATGATGCCATCTCCTCACCTATTTTCAACTTGGTGTTAGTATTCCCAATAGCGATAACAAGGCACCGATCCCATGAATTTGGAAAAGAATACAACAAAGTCATACAATGATCCTCCTCTATTTTTACTCCAATGGAGTGCAATAGAGTAACAAAGCCACTATCCTCAATCTTGAGAGTATACAACTTCCTTCTCAAAAAGTATTTGTTAACTAGAGATTTATCTTGATACAAATATCTCAGTTTATCCCAAATAAGTTATGAGATGGTCTCTTCATGTACATTCAAAATATTGAATTGTCTAAATAGAGTCTAATGAGACCCTTAAATTTTCTATTCATTCTTTGTATTCTAGTGACATAGCAGTAGGTTTAGATCCAAATACTAGAGACCACATATCTCTATCCACGAGCATATCATCCATATAAAACTTCCAAAGCTCTAATTTTATGCCTTAAAACTTCTCCATTTCTCTTTGATGTGCTTGCCATATCTTCCTACAATAAGAGCAAACCCTTTTGTGCATAATCCTACTCAAATGAATAAATATTAGTAATGTAATGTCAAAAATTGCATATCCTTGCAATTTCACTTATGTTTTGTGCCAAATTTTAGTGTCCATTTCCTTATCTTTTTGTAGGCTCATTTCAACCCTTGCATCAACATTTCTCCTTCTCAAGGTGTTAAGTCCTCCTTTCTTGTGGTCACTTTTTAATGTCACTTTTGTGTTCTCTATGTTTTTTTATTCTCCCATTATTTTTTAGCATAAATTGTCTAAGACACTAGCACTTTGTGTGGACTTCCACATATCATACCATCGTCTTGTGAATTTTTCATTTGAAGGTTATTTATGAGTGTTTTTTTCACTTGTCACCTTCCCAAGTCAGTGAAAGTGACTCAAAAGTATTCTAAATGGCTCATTAGCCTCTTCATCTTCCCTTCTCTTCTCATTTTTAAAACTATCTTTTCATTTGGATAAGCTCTTTCTCTCTCTCAAGATCTCTCACAACACTCTCAAGATTTTTGACAACACCAACAATATTCTTTTTAATTTTCCCACCCTCTTTAGTTTTCTCAAGCCTCTCATGTAATATTGCTCTTTTATTTGTTATTATTGCAAGCATTTCTTTTCTTGTGCCCTTGAGCACCTCAGGATTATCATATCCACACTCTTTCATTTTAGTTACACTAATGCACATAATAGCTTTGACCAATCCCAAGCACACTTGGGATAGGAGCATACACACACTATTTTATTTATATTTCTCTATCTTGGCTATTGTAGATGTAGAAATACCAAAACATGGATTTAACTAAGGAAAATTCCCAAATAAACCCAAACGATTTTTTCCTTTCTATGTTCTTATAGGCAATTTGAGAGAACTCAACCACATAGAGGTTTGTAAGTGCTTGTTTATTTCTCATTCCTTTTATTAAATCATTTAGGTCTTATTATTTAGTTTATTTGCTTGTATTTTTATTGTACAATATTTGCTTGTGTGTTTTCTATTTTTGGTCTTGCAAGTTAGTTGAATTCCAAAGTTGGGTTTTCATGCTTTTTGGGTGTTTTCTATTCATTGTTCGTACAAACAACAATGTGACACACACTGGCATCCTGATTGATGACTTCCTCCTTTCAAGTCCAAGTTCCCCATTTTCTATGTTTTCTATTTTTATTGTTAGAAAGTTTTTTTTTTCTATTTTTAGATATTTTCCCAAGTTTATTCTATTTAAGCATCTTAGTTATTGTCATATTTTCATTCAAAAACCTTATTTCTAGAAAAGGATAACCAATGCAATTTTAAATAGGTTTAAAGCTTTTGATTCATCCAAGTGTAATAAGCGAAATTTACTCTCAAAGGAAGTTTATTCTCCCTTTGTAAGAGTCAATTTTCTTCATTGCAAGTACAAAAAATCCTCTTCTCAACACCTGGAATCCAAATTGATTAGTTTTTGATGCCAAATGAAAAGAAGAAAGGTACATGGAAATACTTTGTAAACCAATCTTAGAGGAGAATAATGTGCAAATTTTAGATCTTTATAATTACAAAAAAGAGATATATATATATATATATATTATTCACTAATTTAAACATAGTTATATAATATATTTCAAAATAGTCCAATATATTATTCAATAATCTAAACACAAACCTTACAATAAATTTACAAAGCAAGTGTTTATAGGAGCATCATCAACTAGAGATGTAGAGTACTTTTGGAAACATAATAGTACTACAAAATCACTTCCAATTTCTTCATTTCAACCATCTTATAAAGAGTAGTACACAAAACCATCAAACGGTAATTACAAAATCATGAGTTAAAACCACCCAAAATAGTGGTACCCAAATACCTAATTACAAAACCAACACCCAAATACCAAGATAAGCTCAAAGGCTTAAAGTTGCATATTTCTTCCACCTTTCATAAGCATGTCATAATCCACTCACTAACTTAGGCATTCCATTTTGGCTTCACTATCTCCATTCAAAGAAGTATTATGATGTGTTGTAACATACATCATAAGTGTTGGAAATAGGATGCCATTTAATTGCAAATCCTAAACATTAATTATTTCATGTATCTCCTAGATTCTTGGAATGTGTTCAACAACACTAAGATTAGGATGAGATTAATATTTGGATGAAATAAACATGAAATTGACATTTTGTATTTATTCCCTAAATAATAGGAGCATGTGGGTGCACACATGGTAAGTGTTCCTCACCTGTGTTCGCTTAACTATACAGAGTATCAGCTAACACTTCACGCATGTAAAGATCCTAGAAGTTGATCGGATAAGCCTGTATGCTTGAAGTTCAAGCAGTTCTACCAGTTCTCGTGACCGCCTTCAGTCAGCCTGTAATTAGTTTAGCTTAGTTTAGTTTAGTTTAGTTTAGTCTGGCTCAGTTCGTCTCGGGTTCGGGCCAGCTCAGCTTATCTCTGCTGTACGTGCGTTGCATGCATGTTGGCTACTTTGAGTTGCATGTAGTTAGCTTCAGCTAACTTGCAATGCATGGCTATAACATTGAGTTGTGTATGACGTATACCGACTACCTCCGCCATATGGGATGACCATTGGAATGGTGTTGAGTAATGCCCAGTTAACAATAAAGCACTTGAAGCCAACTTGGGTGCCCAAGATGCTTTATTGGAATTAAATCCAATGCATGATAAGATATTTCCGAAGGCTCATTTAAGTAGCTTTAATTGTGGGCGCCATCTTTGAGGAATAGCTTTGGAATTATCACCAAAGTGAAGGAGAAGTTATGGCTTCAGTTTGGGACACCCAAATGCATGAAGCACATGTTGTAAGCTTTAGTCTTCATTGAATAACTCTACTTGAAGGAATATGGCGTACCTTTTCAAGGGCTTGAGATTATGCATTGTAATTATCACCATTTGGAGATTACAAGGTTGCATATTGTCTATATATCTCATTCAAGTTGAATAGAGTTTGGAGATTGGTTATTGCAGGTGTGAAGAAGATTGGTAAAGACAGTATAGCCCTCAAGCAAGAATTGAGCTATTGTAATTCAGAAGCCTGGAATAATAGAATACCTTGGTGGAGTTTTTCCTGTGGCTTCTCCACTCAGATATCTCAGTGACCTCTATTATCCCTGTCTAGTTCTCTTAATAATTCTCTACATTCTACAACAACAAAGAAATGGATTAATCAAGTGCTAATCATCCATAAAGAATTTATGTAACGAAGAAAAGACTTACTTAGAACAACAATATTAAAGTTTTACAGAGTATTAAGCTAAGAAAACACCTCATTTTTCAACATTTGGTATCAGAGCTGAGGTTGGGTAGAGTATTGGGACGCCTTTCTCTTAAAAGATTGGAGGTTTTTTAGCTTAGTGGGAGCTCTTATTATTTTTGTTATTTGCTGATTTTGGAATTAAGTTTTGTTACAATGAATTCAAGGTTAGAGATTGAAAGGTTCAATGGTTCTAACTATGAAATGTGGAAATTAAAAATGGAAGATCTTCTTGAAGAAAGAGACGGTTACTTTGCTAATAATAATGAGACAAAGACACCTACAACCATTTTATGAAGATTGGGCTAAGTTATATTAGCTGCAAGAGGGACAATAAGGTTACAGCCCTCTAATGATGTTGTTCTTTGAATGTTTTCAATGGAACTAGTGCATGGCAAATTCATGGAAAAGAATAGGATATTTATCAAAACTAAGAGTCTCACCCAATAAGTTGTATCTAAAAAGGCAATTATATTCATTGAAAATGAAAGATGGTGATTCAGTTGCACAACATTTGAATGCTTTCAATTTAATTCTCAGTCAGTTAGCATCTGTGGATGTAAAGCTAGAGGATGAGGATAAGTGCATTTTATTACTTTGTTCGTTACCAAATTCTTGGGAAAATCTAATTGTTGCAATTAGTGGAAATGGTGCAGATCCAAAGATGGACAACATTATTCCTACTCTCCTATCAGAGGAGATGAGGAGGAAATCTAAGGAGGAAATCCAAGATTCCTTGTTTGTAAAAGGTAGGCCTAAGAAAAAGGAGCCTAAGGGAAACAAGGAAGGGAAGGGTAAGTCAGAAGGACGAAGTAAGGTAAAGTGTTGGAACTGTGGGAAACCAGGACATGTAAAGAAGGATTGTAAGAACAAGAAAGAGAGTTCTGATTCTTCTACGGAGGATTCCTCAGATAATAGTAATGATGCATTGGTTATTTCAGCTAATATTGTTTGTGATAACTCTTTGCTTCATGTTTCAGAGTAATCTTTGAAGAGAGGATGGTAGTCACGATGCCATGTGTGACTCGGTATCACGGTTTAGTGGGAGTTATTGGCAGTGACTTGGATGCATCATTGGTAAGGTTATCTCCATGTGGTTGGAGATATGGTTTCTTGGTTTAGAGTATATTTGTTATGGATGTCATGGTTTACTCTTGATACTAGTTTAGAGTTTGGCATATTTACATGGTTCTCTTGAGACTAAGATGTATAGGTATGTTATGATGCATGTGATCTCCTACGAGGAGATGGTTAGATCATGGATGTCATGTTTATGATTCTTGATTCATGATTGGAGTTTTGACAATGATCTTGTGTAGTTCTCTTAAGTTTTGGGTACATTAATCATTTGCTCGATTACTTCATGAAAGTGTTGTGTTGCATTTGGAGTTTGGTATGGATTGGTTGGTTACAGGTCCCCATGGATACTTGGAGAAATAGGTGAGGCTGGAATTCTCTTGTGGTAAGAGACATTTGTTGAAATGGTTACTTGTGAGAAAAGTTTTTTAACAGAAAAGACCGAGGAGTCTACACCTTGGTTGAATGTGAATTCAACACACTCGGTGGTTTAGCATGCCTCTAAAGAGGTGGTTTGGTTACAGAGGCTTGGGAAAGGTAATGGTTTGGTTGATAATGGAAAGGTATTAATTGAGAAAAGTTAACACTTTAATTAATGTTGCAGATTATCTTATGAAACCATACAAATAAGTCCTCTTGGTTTTAATCTCCACATTTTGCTTTGGAAGCTTCTAAGGATTATGCGTTGCATTTGAAGCAAAATGGATTGGATTAGTTGGTGCAGCCATTGGTTTCTTGATAATTTGTACTTTTTTTATTATTCCTTGTGTAGAATAATTGCAATGTATAATGTTAAGTGGGAGAATGTTGGAAATAGAATGCCATTTAATTGCAAATCCTAAACATTAATTATTTCATGTATTTCCTAGATTCTTGGAATGTGTTCAACAACACTAAGATTAGGATGAGATTAATATTTGGATGAAATAAATCATTAAATTGACATTTGTATTTATTCCTAAATAATAGGAGCATGTGGGTGCACACATGGTGGTGCGTGAACTCACCTTGGTGTTCGCCACCATACCGAGTAAATAAAGCACACTTCAATACATGTAAAGATCCCAAAAGTTAGGATTTGATGTTTGCATGTTTGAAGTTCACAAGCTCAGTTCCATTAGTCTACTTAGCTTAGTTTAGTTTCTAGTCTGGTCCTACTTAGTCTGGGCTCACTGGGTTCGGGCCTGCCCGCTTATCTTCGCTGCATGCAAATGCATGTTGCATGCATGTTGGTTATTATTTGAGTTGCATGTAGTTAGCTTCAACTTGTAATGCATGGCTAATAACATTGAGTTGTATGACGATAACAGGGACTACCTCCATTAACAAGGGATGACCATTCTTTGGGAATGGTGTTGAGTAAATGTTTCAGTTAACAATAAAGCACTTGAAGCCAACTTGGGCGCCCAAGATGCTTTATTGGAATTAACTCCAATGCATGATAAGATATTTCTGATGGCTCAGTTAAGTAGCTTTAATTGTGGGTGCCATCTTTGAGGAATAGCTTTGGAATTATCACCGAAGTGAAGGAGAAGTTGTAGCTTCAGTTTGGGACACCCAAATGCATGATGCACATGTTGTAAGCTTTAGTCTTCACTGAATAACTCTACTTGAAGGAATATGGCGTACCTTTTCAAGGGCTTGAGATTATGCATTGTAATTATCACCATTTGGAGATTACAAGGTTGCATATTGTCTATATATCTCATTCAAGTTGAATAGAGTTTTGGAGATTGGTTATTGCAGGTGTGAAGAAGATTGGTAAAGACAGAAGAAGCATTCTCAAGCAAGAATTGGAGCTATTGTAATTCGAGTTTGAATAATAGAATAATTCTTGGTGGAGTTTTTCCCGAAGGGTTTCTCCACTGTATATCTTGTGTGATCCTTCTATTATCCTGTCTAGTTCTTCTTAATAATTCTCTCTACATTCTACAACAGTAAAATGGATTAATCAAGATAATCATCCACAAAGAATTTATGTAACAAAGAAAAGACTTACTTAGAACAACAATATTAAAGTTTTACAGAGTATTAAGCTAAGAAAACACCTCATTTTTCAACAATAAGTTGGTCAACAAGTGTAACTAACTCTTATAGCTCTTTTCTATGTTTAATATGTTTTTATTTTTCCAATGTAAGAGGCCCAACTTCAACACACCATATTGATTTGGGAGGCTATTGTGGATCCCTTTTTAAAATTATAGAACTAAAAATATAGAGAAAATAGACATCTTCGGAAGTGATATTGAACAACCTAGAGTTTTTATCTTTCCCAAAAATAAAGTCTATAGCCCATAAATTAAGTTTTTGTGTTTCATAGTCTAAAAATTGCATTCTTCATATACTCAACATTAGGATCAAGGTTGATACACCTGTCTTAAAAATATATATTTTAATAATTTTTTATTTATTCTTTAAATAATATTGTAGCTCTTCTTTTATCATTTCCTTCTATATCTTTATTGTCAAATCCCTCAATGACTACCACCACCCTTTATACAATCGTATACACAATAGTTTATCAATTCTTCTAGACCTAAGATTTTATATTCATAGCTTCATTTCAATTTTTTGTTCTTAGTCCTAGATGCACTTAGGCTAAGTGGACATATGCGTTTTCTTATTTTCCATTTAACTGCCTTTGGAGATCAATAAACCCAACTAGGAGCATAAATATTCTTGGCAAGCTCCCAAATAATCCCAACCATTTTTCTTGTTCTAACTATAAATTTTTGGAAGACTACAACCACACAAAGGTTTTATTCTCTCCCTTCCTTTCTCTTGTCATTTCATTATTTCAATTATTCTAGTCATTTAAATTTTATTTGTATATCATTTGGTTTATCCTAGTTTGTTGCTTTTGTTGTCCCTATTTATTCATACAAGCAAGTTCAAAATTTGGTAATTTTTTTGAATTTTGCAACATTTTAGATGACAACACAAGACTAAGATGACAGTGTGTAAGGACTAAATGCAACACAAATGTTGTTTAAATAATATTTTAGCTCTTCTTGATTGTTCCTTCTACATCTTTATTAGAAAATATCTTGGTGACTACCACCACCCTTTATCCAATCCCATACACACAATAGTTTATCACTCCTTATAGACTTAGGATTTGATATTCATAGCTTTAATTCATTTTTTTTTTCTTAATCATAAATGCACATAGGCTAAGTGGACACAACCATTTTCTTATTTTCCATTTGATCACCCATGGAGGTTGAAAAACCCAACTAGGGGGCTTGAACATTCTTGGAAAGCTCCCAAGCAGTCCCAACTAATTTTCTTGTTCTAAATATAAGTATTTGGAATATTATAACCACATAGAGGTTTCACTTTCTCTCTTTTTTTCTCATTTCATATCATTATTTAATTTGTTCTAGTTTATTTTTACTTCTATATCATCTAGTATATCCTAGTTTTCCACTTCTATTTATCATGATTTGTTGCATTTGTTGTCCCTAGTTCCTATCATACAAGTGAGTTCAAAATTTGGTGAAAGTTTTGAAGTTTTCAACTTTTTGGATAATAGTGAAAAACTAGGATGACAACACGTAAGGACTACAATGTAGCACAAATGTCTATGCATCATGATACAATCCTAGGAAAGGATTTTCATGATCTTCTAGTGATGGGTTCCTTTCTGTTATTTACAATTCTAAATTCAATTTATTGATTGTATGATTTAGTTTTTCGTAAATTAACATTTTATAACCCAACTAACATTAGTGTAAGGTAAAAGTTAGCTATAACTTGATTTCACCATTACACTACATCTAAGACATGGCATTGATTAATTTTATTTGGCTGATGTCTTTTGGATTATATAGAGCACTTTAATAACTTTTCTAAGTTGTTTATAAGCCCTCTTACTATAGTATTGCCTTAATCTTTACTGGGTTTATCTTCATCCTTAAGTTCTTCTTTATCACCTTCATAGGGCCACTTTTCTTCTACACCATTTCTTAGCAAGAGCATGAAACCCCATCTTGATGAATATATTTTTCTTAACAAAGAGATATTGTTGCATCATCAAGCACCCTCAGTTTACATTTAATATAAAGCCTCTTGCAAAGCCCCTCGTATTAGGATTCATATTCTTTAGTTATCTTCTCTCATCTTGATTCCATTTTCTTGAAAAAATATTTAGTTGACAAGGCTATATAAGTCTTCCTTCTTAGACCTTTTTGTTGTCACACAATCAATTCAATCACTTCCAAAATATCCAAATACTAAACTACATCAATAGCAATATGATATGAAATTTCTTAATTCTTGGTCTATTGGAAAATCAACGGGAGTTTTAAAAACAATAATAGCTATTCCTACCTGATACAAAATTCAAATGACAATTCTTTAGGGTGTAGATTATGATAGGATGTTATGATTTTTTTGTTAGAAGTGAAACAAGAAAATTATAGCCAAACAAAATACAAGAACACCATAACACAAAGGAATTTTACCCTTCGAACCTTGGTGTGGAGAAAAATACCCTCATATTATTAACTAATAACTAACTCTCCTCCTTTCAACTTGAGAAAATTACAAAGAGTGTGAATGGAATGTCTAACAACAATAGCATTAAAACACATTTTTTCAACTTTATTACCTCTTTACACTTCCTTTTCTTCCCTTTTCCCTCAGACTCTTATGTCATTAAAATTGGGTTGGGTCTCTTATACCAATGTAGATGTTATTTTGTGTCCTAAAGGATTCCCAACCTTTCTAAATTGGAAGAGAATATTTCACAACTGTTTTTGATTAAGGAAAGTAGGAAACTGTTAGAATTGTGAATAAACACAAGACGCAAGACCAAACAATGAACAAAAATGTTGAACACATTGGATACTAAGAGGGGGGTGCATCAGTATCTGCAATAACTTAAACCCCTTTGGAACTTGAATTCTACAACACAATACTAACTCTTAACCCAATCAAAACCCTCAAACATATTTGTAGCAAAGAATGATATAGCAATTTAAACCTTCATCAAATTTAGCAATCTTCAACAATGAAAGATATAGCAATTCTATCCTTAACCGGATCGACAATAATGAAAATGAAACAAGAAACACACATCCACAAGATGACACCAGATTTATGTGGAAAACCCAATGAGGGAAAAACCATAGTGATATTTAACTCACAATATAGGTTCACTGCTAAAAAGGACTTGCAAACTAAGGCGTGCTACCTTAGAGCAAGATACAAAAGGAATTTCAAAGTTAGAGAAAATACAACTCTAGGGGAAAGATACAAAGGACATGATGAGATTCACTATCTTAGAGTAGGATACAAAAGGTTTATAAAGAATGACAATATTTTCCAACATTTCACTCTACTGACTGAGGTGTTCAAGCACAATTGATCTTTCACACTTTGGCACTAACTCTGTTGGATATTCAATACATTCCACACTCACACTTATTTTCACTTCTTCAAACTTTCATGCATTTGAAACTGAAACGATCTTGCATTTATATCCACTGCAACTCTTCACAACTTCAATTTCGTCAGTCATGAAAGAATACAAACAATGATTTCATCAAGACAACCACAATAACCTACTGTGGTCCTATCCCAAGGATAAACAGGACCAAAAAAATCTTATTACATGTTCCATTGTTATCCAAAACCATTCACATGTTGGTGCACATCAACCAAGTCAACAACAGGGTAACATGTAGATGAAACATGGAGTGCATAACTAGTCAGCCCAAAGACATACTTCTAATTGAATTAACTCAATGCGGTCCCAAACAAGATAGGTCAAGACCCAAATCTATCATAACACAACTTCTTATGCTAGTGCAACCCTTAAGCATTTAGCATAAGAAAGAGAACAAGCTCTATTGGCTAGATATCCACAAATAACACAGAGAACCAACTCAAGACACAATGCAGCACCAAAGAGATCACCCAACAACGTGCGGATCACATGGGATGTTCCATGAACATCCAACAACACTTCCAAACACTTTTTCCATATTGTCATGCCACCAATAGCCACCGCAGATCAAACATGAACAAAATACTTCATTCCAGAGACACAAAATGCATAATCATGAGATATTACATTAACATAACAACTTGCAAACCAATTCAACACATGGAATTGGAAATAAGACACATAGAAATTGAGAACACATTCACCAAGCCGCAAGAGCAAAGACATTAATGTGGAGAAATGCAGAGCATTTTTTAGACTAGTCCAGATATCCAACAACATTGCCAACCTTTTGCAATTCACATAAATCTCCTCGGCAACACAGGTGACTTGAAAAGATAGGACTGCAACATCCATAGAGCACAAACTTTGAATCCCAAACCGAAAGACCATATCTTTAATAGTGGAGGAATGCAGAGCATTCTCCCAATCAATCTTCAAAACTACTTCCTGACACAAAAACACTCAATCAACATTGCAGAGGCCAAAACTTTCTTTTAGCAAAATATACTTAATTGGGAACAACAAGAGAGAGAATACAATACATTGTAGACCATCAAAAACACTTCTAATCCTCATCTTAATATATCATTATGAAACCAATTCTATTGACAACAACAATACTTAACCATCAAACAAGACATGACATCCAACCATGAACTTTAGCAATACCACCATACATCAATGATACCCAAACTGAATGTTGTCAACAGTGACAACCAATGCCAAACAACAAACACTGCAACAATCTCACGAAGTATTGACATCAAAGAAACCAAATTCCAACAATCTCACAAACAATTCACCAAGTGTTGTCATCAACCACTGCCAACAATCTCACAAACATATGTAACAATCTCATCAAGTGTTGACATCAATGACAACCATTCCCAACAAAATAAACCTTCCACGCAAGAGATTTGCAAACAATAATATGCTATATCATCGACAAGAAAAAGATACAAAATGAACCTTAAGAATCTTCAAGGAGATCAAGAGTCCTCAAAAGGTTCTCAAAAATGTTATCAAAGGGTATGATAATATAATGAGGGTTGAGTGCTATATAGGAGCAACCCTAAATGATAAAGGGATTAGATCATGACAAGTGTCAATGTCACATGCGATGAGATTGAATGATCTAATAATAGCTAACTTCAGTTAACATAAAAATACACCCCTAAGTTTAGCTTAAGTGCATGAGAATAAATTAGACTAATAATCAATTAAAAATTAATTAATTATTAGACTCTAACACCCCCTTAAGATGAACTTAAGGAGTAGAAAGAAACCCTAAAAAGGAGAATGCATGATGGGTCCCAATAAACAAGGCCTAATAAGGTACCCATGTACAAACAATCTAATCTCTCACAATTGGAGAAAACTGAGAAAACCACATGGAAAAAACCCTCTCCAAAAGAGAGAAAGGCAAATGAAGGACTGAAAAAGCCTCCAAACTAATCTGAAGGACTAAAAAGCCTCCAACCAAAACAATGTCCCAAAAAAGAGGAACATGAAGAACATCACTGAAGCATGAAGGTGTAGACAATTGTCAAAAGATGATTGATATACTGCTAAAATGAAGAACCTCCTCTAAAACAAATGATGATCAAGATCAAGAAGACAATAATTTGCATGAGTTCCCACAACAACACTACTCGAATCAGATGGAAAACAAAGGAAAACATCTGGAACTCTAAGATACAAATGGCACATGTAACAATAATCTAAAGAACACTGATCAAATGATAATAGGTTGCCTCCAAAAATAAGAATTGAAGAATGTCGATATGGTAAATGCTGCATCTCACCGAAATGCATGGGTAACTAGTTGTTGCATCCACCTAGTACATAGGAACAAGAACTAGATACATAGACCACTCAAAAGATGAAACCAAAGAAGCATTAGCACCAATAGTAGAAACCCCCCATAATGTAGAAAGGGAGAGCCAAGATAGATACACTGAAACTGTGAAACCAAGAAGTGCATGTAGGAGAACAAAGAAACATTTTAACGAGTAACTAAAAGAGTACCTGCAAATAAAAGGTTGTGCAAACCAAGGCACACACACATGAAGGTAGACAAGGTTGTGATTGCAAATATGAAACTCACACAACAAATCCCCCATGGCACTTTATATCATAGTGCAAGTACATAAGGCACAACAGGATGTGCAAAATCCCCAAAAAGTACACTAGAATGGCACTTTATCTCAATGCCTCTACAAAATAGAAATTACATGCAAAAGATGTATATAATGCCCAAATAGGACGAATTATAGAAATACATGTAGAATAGCCAAAAACAAGTCATCCCACACAAACATGAAGTTTTCAAGAGCTAAAACGTCCAAGTAATTCACTAGAATGTGAAAACACAAAAAATGAATAAAATGTACCTAGATAAAAATATGGAAAAAAAGTGCATGGATAGATATGAAGAGCTTTGAAAGACCGTCCCAACACCGCTAAAATCACAAAAAATGAAGATATAGGTCAAAAGTTATGAGCTCAAGAGTGAAAACAACACCTCTAACTTCAACAGGTTGAAGTATGCACTAACAACAAAAAATGTTGATAAGACCCACACCACTGGAAAGTTGATGGAACCAACTTTCCGACAATAGATCTCATTTTCCCAATTTCGATATCATAGTTGGTGCTGAAAAAAATTGAGCAGGATGGTGGGGGAGAATAAAGCCACCAAACAATTTTGGAGTAGTTGTCAACGAGGGGTGGAGTACCCATCGAAGGGACCACAGTTTGAATGGCGCTCACCTACCACCAAGGTACTATATGTACCATGTGCATAGGTAAAAAAAGTGCCTACCTTCAACAATTAAACCTACCTTTTTAATACATACATACATATATATACATATATATTAAAAAAACTATTTCTTTTAAATCGTCATACCTAGTTGAACAGGGTTGTACGACCCCATTTTATAGCCAGATAATCCAATAAAAAAAATCACTCATCACAAAGATAATAATTAGAATTAAGTGTATGCAAACCAAGAATGACACAAATTATGATCTAATAATCATTGACTATGGTAAAGATTAATTAATTATTAGCTATCCATAATTACTCTAACAGAAACAAGGGTCCCAAACCCTTTACAAAGGTTGCCAATAGGCTTTATGAAACATGCCATAAACTGCAGAGAAGCGGTACAATAGAGAAAGAGAAACAATTTTAGCCAAGTTGCCTTACAAAAATACTAAGGGACCATCGACGTCTCGCTTTGACAACCCCAAATTAGGAGGGGGTTGACCTAACACCCATAACATGAGAATGAGATTGGGAAGGGGAATAAGGAAGACCTTTCCTCCTTCTACAAACAACAGTCTAAGCAATACTGTCATCCAAATGCCTGTTACAAGGGAGAGCATGAGGGAAAGCCCCATAGAGGGTGTGTCGGCACATGAAGAGATAATATTCACATATGCAGGAGGGCATTCCCCCACATGGAGTTCAAAAACATGAGAAGAACAACGAGAAGGTTCCAAAGCTGAAGGAAAATTGATTTGCAAGGGGAGGGCCGCAAGAGGTTACAGCTGCACCAAAAGCAAGACACATCATCATCCTAGGAGGAGTCACTCGATAAACCAACAAAAGTGTGGATAGTTAAGTGGTCTTCAATAGCATCCTTCCACCATGTAGTAGATCCCTTGTGGCATGAGAGATGACAATTAGTAGCCAAGTGATAGATGGAGAAGCACTAACAACATCTTAAGGACAAGCCCTCATAATCAAGAGGTTGAGTCCAAGGCATGTCCCCAACCATTAAAACCACATCTCCATGAAGGGACTTGGAGATGTCAATATCCACTAGAGTGCGCAAAAATGTGGAGTGCCCCATGAAGGAAGTAATATCACCAATTTTCAAGAAGTGACCAATAGAGTTGCTAATGGCCTCATAACAAGAAGGCTCCCAAAACTATAGAGGGAGGTTCGAAATTCTGACCCACACCAGATGCACATTTAGTGGCTCAATAAGAGGATTAAAGGAAGTTGTCCAAGGCTTGAAAGAGAGAGAGAGTGCTCCCCCCAAGCCCAAAGGTTGCCCAACACCAAATCCCTATCCTCAGAGGAGGCAAAGTACATGAAATGAAAAAACCTTTAGCAAAGGGGAAGAGTTCAATTTTGCCCGCCACAAGAGGCTTCCAAGAATCCAACACCCATTTGTGAAGATCCAGAAGAGAAGGCCATAGATTGGAGAATCTACACACCAAACCTCTACGTTGGTAGAAGTCCTCATTTTCCATATCTTAGCCACAAATCACCACCAAGGATGATTTGGCACAAGGAAGAGGATTAGATTTCCTCCTCGAATGGTGAGCAACACGAGAGCCAACAACTTGAGTGAAGCTGCATCCATTAACAATAGAAGTTGATATAGAAGGTGCAATAACAACATCAACAAACTACACACAAGTCATAGCAACAGAGAAACCCATGGTTGCACTAGAGACATGAAGTCCACCCACAATAGACGAAACTAAGCCAAACGACATAGCAACAGATGCAGATGTAGGGAGCACACCAACAATAGACGAAACTCCAACGACAGAAGTAACAAAGCCTAATGACTCACCAACAACAAACGCACCAACAATCTCAACAACAAAAGTCAACACAAAAGGTGCAACAACAATAGACTGTGCACCAATCACAACAACAAAAGAATTTGTGGCTACACCAAAGACAAAATTTCCAGCCACGACAAATGAAACTAAGACAAAGAACACATCAGTTGACGCAGAGATTGGGAGCACACCCATAGTGGATGAAACTCCAGCGACAAAAGTAACAAATCCTAACAAGGCACCAACAACAAATGCAAAGGAAGCATGGATCCCTGTGATAGACATTAGATGAGTAGAAGTGGGAGAGCCCATTTTAAAAAACTTTTAACTAATTTTTTGGTGTTAACACCAAGGTAAACAATCTCCATTGTTGACACGGTTGAGAGAAACCCCACGAGGTTTGAACCTTGGTTGTTGGCCCTATAGGAAAGAAGCCCCACCACTTCACTAAAGGGTCTCATCTACATTAGATCACTAGTTCATGACACAAGATTTCCAATAATATTTGCAATCGCCAATGACTTTTACATAATAATCATTTAGTAAATAATTGCAAGCTTATATAAAAGGACCATTGTGGAGCAATCTTGTCATTGTACAAACAATTTCTCTTTATATATATATATTTTTTTTAGTTCTTGGTTGCTTGCATAATGCAAATGATTTACAACCCTCTATGAATCACTAGCAACTAAAATCCAAAGTAGCTTAGAAAGGGTCTTCTTCTTCAAAGGTTTGTAGCATTCTCATGTTTGTTGTATGAGGGACAAAATTTTCTCCTAGTTGACATGACACTTCAAACCCCAATCCTAGAAATCAATCCCCACATCCCTTGTCCCAAAATCATGGAGTAACATAGATTGATAATGTAGATTGACCAACTTTATCAAACTACTTCTCTCCTAGTAGCACTAAAGCTCCAAACCTCAATCTTGGAAACCAATCCCCACATCCACCTATCCCAAAACTTGGGAGTAATGTAGATTGACCAACTTTATTAGACTATCCATTTGTATATAAAAGGTGGCACACATAGCTAACTTCACGTGCATCATGGCCCAAGTAAAATGTATTCATAAACCTTGCATGTATGTTTGAAGCAATTGTCTTTCGAATATAGGTCATGTCATGGATAAGAATAGCTATCCAATCTCAAAGTTAAGATGGGTTCTTAACAAGGTGCCACAATCAACATTCTCAAAGAATCTATGGACCACCATGAAAATAAAATCATGATCATACTTAGTAATAGGAGAACATAAAAGTCCTTAGGGAATAGACTAATTGGTCACAATTGAGTGTTTTCTAATGTTCAACCTAGGTTTGATGCCCTTGAGAGCCAACAGTCCACCTCACACTATATTTTAACTAAAAATGGGGAGGGTTTATAGGGGTAGCACTCTAGAGTCAAACCCATGACCAAAAATTGATGTAATAGTTACTTATTCCCCTTTATATCCAATTTTCTTATTAAAAAAACATACAAAAAGTTTAGTGAGTCCAATAATCAATACCTTGTTAGTGTTGTCAATGGAGTGGATATCCTCTATTTCTTATTTGAAAGCTTGAAGATAGCATTGGCAATACAAGATCTAAGTGCATTATCTTGTATTGTTGTCAAGTAAAAAGCCTTTACACAACTACCAAGGCCTTGTTCATCCCAAAATGCCATACTAGAGTCAAATACTTGCTTCCCTACATGAGAAGCCTAATGTGTTTCTACAAACTCAAGATCTACTTTTATGTAACAACGACCAAGCTAAAATTTCATAATCCCCCCCCTTTACCCCCCCCTCCTTAAAAAAAAATGGAGATTAAATATTTTATTATATATCAACTCAACCAATCAACAACTCAATTGGTTTGACTTATGTTAGATGCTTGAGGGGAATTATTACAAATATGTAAATTATTTTTGAGTTAGTTAAATACCATAGCTTTATATTTTTTAACCAATATAGTCATCTTAAATACATCTATCTAAAAATGCTTGAAAGATATTAATCTTGAAAGTATTTTATTTTAGACAAAATTTATTTTATTTTATTTGAAAAACTATTTTAGTTTGCAATACTAATAAAATAAATTATATTAAACATGCTCAAGTTTTCAAAAAAGTTAAACAAAGCAAATTATCTACTTAAACTTCAGGAATTATTTAATTTTCTGTAAAAATATCATTTTAATATCTATTTAAACGAATAAATAGATTCATGAACTTTTGTATTTTTGTATAGTAATAAACAAAGAATACAAATAATACAACAGATATTAACACTTTATATGTGTTGAAATGAAAACCAAATTCAGACAAAATTATTAGCCGATAGGCTATATATTGTAGGAGCTTTGTGCTGGAAACCTGTCTTACGCCGGCAAACTACGGAAATTTCTCACAAAACCGGTAATGGTTTCAGTGAAATGTGAAGTTGAATCCGTCCGGTGAGATGAGCTTTAATTTTTGTTGGTGATTTACAATCTTCATCAAATTTGCATTTATTCCACCATTTGCAATCAGATTTCTCCACCGCCTGCAATCTAATTTGAACTTATCTCCCCGCAGGACTGTCATATAAAATTTTGCTCTTTGCAAGGGAAAGGTTACTGGACATGAGCATGGGGAAGCAATTTGATAACTACAGCGCATAGGCATTGGGTTACAAGGGGGCGAACTCCCTGGTTCTCAGGCAAGCATTTGGAAGGAGACACTAGAAAGGTGTAAAAGGCTTGGATATTCTCATCAACTATGGATATGTGCATTGTAGGGACGCCATTATCTCAGACAAGCTACTCAATGTTCACTGTTATATTTTTGCCCTACCAAATGTCGAAATCCTCATTTTCAGTGTAGTTACGTGGAGTGTGGGGCAGAGCTTTGAGAAGAAAGAGTATGACAGATTGACAGAGCAAACGGTGGCGATAAGGATCAACCTATTTTTAGAAAGGTGCCCCACGCAGATTGAAAAATAATGTTGCAGTCCAGAAGCCATTTCTGATCATGGTGACAACAGATTTGTGCGACGCATACGAAGATCATGTGAGAGATGGGCAAGTGAGGGTTCTGCCTCTGATGTTCTGAATATACGGAAGCACGACAGTATTCAACGGTAGCATAGCGACGGTGAAGGTGTTTGAAGACAATGTGGCGGTGAGGGAGATGGTGGCAGAGACAGGGGAGGGCAGAGTGCTGGTGGTGGATGGCGGCGCTAGCCTCCGCTGCGCTCTGCTTGGCAGCTGCCTCGCTCAGCTTGCTCACACTAATGGCTGGAGTGGGGTTGTCCTCAATGCCTGTGTTCGTGATGTCCATGAAATTAACAGCTGTGATATTGGAGTCTGGGCTCTAGCAGCGCACCCTTTGAGATCAAATAAGAAGGGGCATGGAGAAATCAATGTCCCGCTCATCATTGTTGGCACCAGAATTGTTCTAGGAGAATGGTGTTATGCTGATTTTGATGGCGTTGTCATCTCTGCTACCCGCCTTTCCATCTGATTTGCACTTCGTTTTGTGGTCTTTAATTGGGTTTTCTTTTATGTACATGGAATAAGATTAGGCTGTTAGACTGGTGTTTGTAGTTGAAGTCTCTTCCTTCCCTTTTCTGCTGAAATATCTTAGTAATCAACACCCATGTTGATGTTTTGATCAGTTCAAGTTGTAACTCATGGTTTAAGTCTGATGTTTTGATGAGTTCAAGTTGTAAATGATGTTTTGAGTCCTATGTTTTGATCAGTTCAAGTTGTATTGGGTTTGATTTTTTTATCTGTTCAAGTTGCAACTCATTCTTTGGATCCAATGTTTTTGTCAGTTCAAGTTGTAATTCATGATTTGGGTTTAAAGTTTTTATCAATTCAAAATTCATGTTTTAAGTCTGATGTTTTGATCAATTTGGGTTTATTGTTTTTATCAGTTCAAGTTATAACTCATATTTGATCAGTTTATCATGGATAAGATGTTATTATTAGTTCAAATTGTAATTCATGTTTGATTCTGATGTTTTTATGAAGTTCAAATTGTAATTTCTGTTTTGGATCACATATTTTAATCAGTTCAAGTTGTAACCCAAAATTCATGTTTTGAATCTGATGTTTTGATTAAATTTGACTTCTAATTTATGCTTTCCAGGTTTGATGTTTTGATGAGTGCAAATTGTAACCCATATATTTTAGGTTTGATGTTTTGATTAGTCCACATTATAGTGTTTATAACTAGCTCTGTTACTAGCTTCTGTTTCTTAATTTTCTTTAAATGGTTTATAGTATGTATTTTCATACAGTTTCATGTGAACAATCAATTGTAATATTTTGTTGACAGAAATATAGTTATATTTTATTTTAAAAATTAATAACCTTGGTTACATGAAACCAACAATTTTATTTTGGCATTCACTAAAGGAGCTCAAATTTCTAAGTTGTAGATTCCTTTTGAATAGTTTGTAGTTCATATACATTGTTCCATACAAAATCTTTGATAAGAAATTCAAGTCTCTCTAAGCAATTATATTTTATATACTAAAGTTGGTTTTAAAATTGTTTTAAACCATGCATATGAATGTCAATAGACATGATATGGAAATAACATATTTTCCAAAATCTTGGTATATGATGTAGTTGGAATATGACATCAATAGACATAAAGAATATGCCTCCTTAGCATGTTAATTTACATATACTTTTCTATCGGCGTAACCCTTGCACCCCCTTCTGGTGCAAGTGCTAGTATATAATATATATGTGTGTGTTTTCATTTTCTTTATTTTGCTACTTCTAGTTTGATTTTTCTCTTGTTTAATAAGACATCACTAATAATATCTTTGTTATTAAATGCTATCATTAATATTATATTTTATATCAAGTATTAATTATTTACACATTTATATTTTATATCAAGTATTAATTATTTGATGTGTAAATGACTGTTAAATTTAAGATAAGGAATTTTTATGTACACGGTCATATGAGACTCCTTGATTCCGCTGTTAAATGCTTATTAGTGTAAAAATTGCTGAGGATTGTGATCAGTGTGGACATTTGCTTGCATGCCCAAATGTAACGCTTCTAACAAAGATGTGGTAAATGGCATAGATCTCTTTTCCATACATTAACCATCTTCAGAGAGCATAATTGAATGTCTCATTGTGACTTAGTGACAAGGTAGTCATGTTGAACAATGATGGCTCGAATGCATATTGTAAAGCATCAATCTCAAATTCATATGGCTGATTGCTGCAATTTTGGTAAGACAAGAACTGCTATCTAGCAAAGAAACCGCTACAATTCTTCAAATAGCTTCTGTCGCGCCCCTGACCAAGCACAGATTTAGTTGGTGCCAAATTGAAGCGCTTGGATTAGAGGCAAAGCAATACGAGATAAACCCAAACACAAATCTCCAGGAGAAATTGGCAAAGGTTCAAGAAGCTGTAAAGCTCCGTCAAAGTCATGAAAACTGCAATGCTTCAGAGAAAAACTTTTTGGTTGTTCTAATTGTTCCATTCCCGTTTCTCTGGTTTTCATTGCCAGAGTCCAGATCATAGGTATGGGGTTGCCCTCTACTTAAATGCTCCAGGGGCTCTGAGAGAATGTTCCTCGGATTACACAGGCCCTTGCCAGCACAAAACTGCATGAAGCTGAGTATAGCTAGACTTTGGTCTCATTTAAAGGCATCGGTAAGTAAAATCTCAACCTTAAAGTTTAACCATTATCCTCATACTCGCATAACTCAAATCTATACTTCGGCAGATGAGTACATGAAGAATCTATTAGAGACTGGTTGTATCATCCTGTGTAAGTGTGGAAGATATAATGGCATATACATTGCAGGTTAACACCAGATGCTACACTCTCGCTGTTAACACCATGCATGCCTTTGGAAAGATAAAGAAGAAGAAACATGCTTAAACAATGTACGACACCCTTTTGACAAAATGCAGAGTTCTCTTCAGAAGCAGTTTTCTTAAAAAGGATAACGCTTCATGTCTTGAATAGATACAAATTGCATTGCACTTATTTTGGTTTGGACTTTCCAATGATAGCTGATCCTAGTAGCACGGCATTCCTGGGGAATTTGAAAATATAGCCAATTTTTTAGTGAGCTTCTGATATCTTTGTATCCCAACTGCTTCCCTCTATGTTAATTTGCTTTATTTGCTCAGATGTATAGTCATAGGAATTTCAGAACAACAACCCCAGTTTTTGAAATCCCTACAAGACACGGGCCTTGCACATGAAATGTTCAAGAGAATACCCAGATATATGTTTGTACAAAATTAAAGAAATTCAGAGATTGGTAACACTTTGAAATTCAGATTAGACTTTAGAGACAATCTGCATATTGAGATAAATTCAGCCAACATTAGGTTAGCTATACTGTGTAACACACATTTTGTTACAGGATTTAGTCCCTAATAACTGCAAACAAGGGGAAGAACCTATCTCAAGAACGCATGCCATTAAGAGTTCTTTCAGGAGACACTCTTAAAACACTCACATCTTCTTTTGTACATGTCCATCCATAGACAGCTAAGGGCATGTAATAAAGATCTGCAAATTGAATTGTTTTTCTGCCACACTGTTCTTCGAAGACATTTCCAAAGGCTTCCTCTAAGGGTCTCTCACTGTCACATATTTTCTTTTGGCTGCTACTGTTTCTTATCAAGTTGATATATTTTCAAAAATAGAAGCACTGTTTTGTTCTTCACACATGCCCCTTGTTGATGAATACAAAAATAAATCACCACACCTGAAGCATGAAGTCCTCATCAGCAATTAATGAGTTAAATACCACTGATTGATACTGTGATTGGAACTTAGAAAAGTAATATAGTTCACTAAAGGATCCTTTGCCAATAGCAGGAACTGACAACATTTGGAGTAAGAGCGTTAGTATTTTTTTAACATTCAAATTCTGAACCCAGCCACCCATCGCATTATAGCTTGCAAGCTATAGTCAGATCATATTGCACATAATATTTTTTTTAACAAATTGCCACAGTATATCAACATAAGACAATTAGATCAGATTGTACCTTGATATAAAGGCATAAGTATTTACTAACATTGAAATTCTCCATTTAGGCAGTTTTTGGATTTGTAAAATAGCAGATCATATTGCAACTAATAATTTTTTGAACAAATTACCACATTATATCGATATAAAGGCCTTCATATTTCATAACATTGAAATTCTCCATCTAGACAGCTTTTGAAATTGTCAAATAGCAGATCATATTGCAACTAATAATTTTTTGAACAAATTGCCACATTGTGTCGATCTAAAAGCATTACTATTTAATAACATTTCCATCTAGACTTTGCATTTGTCAAATTGCAGATCATATTGCAACTAATAATGTTTTGAACAAATTGCCACATGATATCAATATAGCAACATTAATTAGTACTTTACACCATTGAAATTCTCCATGTAGACAGCTTTTGCATTTGTCAAATAGCTTGCAAGATACAGTCAGATTATATTGCACATAATAATATTTTAAATAAATGGCCACATTATATTGATAAATTAAGGAACTCGGGATGAAGAAGAAGATAAAAATATAGCAATGGTCAAAAACATCAAAGTGTAGGATAAAATGGTACATCTTACATTAAATATCATGACAGAAATATTCAAATTGAACAATCTTTAAGATTATTTGATGGCAGATACCTTTTGACATCTGCATCAACCAGTTGGCTTTCGAAACATCCAGAATTTCGATGAACCCAAGCAGAGGGCATCTTACATCCAATATTAGAATCATGACAGACAAATTCAAATTTTGAACTACCTTTACCATTCTTTTAAACTTTTGGACATCCACGTTGACCACTAGGATTTTGAACATATGCAGAATTCCAATGACCCCCATCTTTAGAATAGTAGTCCATAGGATATACAGTGTCTTCAGATATTCTATCTGACAGACAAGTTCCCCCACTTGCAGTTATA
This sequence comes from Sequoia sempervirens, assembly GCA_007258455.2. Taxonomy (NCBI): domain Eukaryota; kingdom Viridiplantae; phylum Streptophyta; class Pinopsida; order Cupressales; family Cupressaceae; genus Sequoia; species Sequoia sempervirens. Next base: position 7,421 of record VDFB02023648.1, on the reverse strand, counting down.
GAACTATCTCTAACACTCCCGTTCCCATCTGCAGAGCATTTTCCAGCACAGCATGAATCCTTGCCACAAGTGATGACATCAACTTTTGTATCGGCAGAATCATATGAAATAACCTGGTCCTGTGGTATTTTTTCACAAACTTTCCTATGTTCAGTTTCTCTATTCCACCATGGCTGTACAAAACCTAGAGCTACTTCTGCCTCAAAAGGTGTAAGCAAAGGCCGAGTAAATGCCTCACCCCAATCAATAGAAAGACGGGGACAAGCAATTTGGACCCAGACATCAACTGAATCCTCAAAAAGGGCAATTTTGGATGGTGAGATTTCTGACATGAGAAACACTATAAATGAGATTCCCTTTTCCACAAATCGCTGCTCAATATGATTAAGTACTCTTGGATTTCCCTGTCGCCCCAATGTTCCTAAAATTATGCCCCACTGTTTACCCTTCTGTGCTTGAATAATTGCTCTCTTGCGGGTCTCTTTCATACCAATGTGGTCATATTTCTCTAAGATCAAAACTTTCAGATAAGGGTCATATCGAAAGGCCTGAACTTGGGGATTTGCTATCATAAAAGCTTCAAGATGAAACCGCCCATCTGCCACAAAAATAAGAGAATCAACAGTGCCGCATGGCAAGGATGGTGATGTGCATCCAAGAACCTCCCCTGGAGATAGTGGTTTTGCCTGCGGGACAATGACGTTTGGATATTGACCTTGCAAGGCAGCTTTGGCTGCATGGATGGCAGTTGAAAATTGTATAGTCCCAGCTAGAGCAATTTTATCATCTGGTTTAAAGCTATATCTTATTGTTTCTTCTAAATGTTGAACATCAATTTGTATATCAACAAACACATACAAACAAGGAATGCTTGTAAAATCAATTGGAACTAAACAGCTGTGACCATAATGAATGAGAAAATCAGCTCCAAGTGCAGCAGCTGAATAATCATCAACACAACAAGCTCCATAAGTCACATCCCCAAGCACAAAGCATTCCTCCACATCAGTAAATGCCTCTAAAATGTCACAAATTGTCAGAGAGTACATAAGCAAACCCTCTGGAAATTGTAGCGCTACGCGCTTGGCTCCAGCTTGCTTAATCCTCCAAATACATTTTGGTATTTCTAGATTATAGTTGGAAGGTAGAACCGACATAGCTGCTTTAAGAGCAGGATCCTTCAAAATTGAGTCTGGTATTTGCTGTCTTACAAATCTCCGTGGTGCTTTAGCTGTAGGTAACTTTGTCAATGCACTTGCTGTTGTTTCACCATTTGAAATGGAAAGCCCAGACGAGGTAGTTCCATTTCCAACTTTATTTTCCATCTTACCTACTAAATCTACCTACAAAAACATGATGAATGTGTCGAGCACAGAGTCTGTGACTCACAAATATTTGCAAAAGTGAAGCTCCTGGAGAGGGATCTTATAAATATGTAAACAAATTTCCTCTTTAGTAGCGTAAGAACTGATACTCCACTATTTCAATTGGGTTTCAGCAATGGCTATTCCAAAGCTTTTGCTCCTTTTAACCGAAAGCGAACAATGAAGCTAAAACTCACTATTCTGGGGTGCAAATCAGTGTCCTAATATTAGCCACAGTCAGTCATATAACTCTCGAGGGCTACTAGATATCTGCTTTATGCCATCTCACAACCCAGCCATGGCGCATTTATCTGCACTCAATATTCCTTCAGGCTTCAAACCATATATTCCTCAAACACGATGACAAATCAAGTAGAGAACTTGCAATCTGTCCACATAGAATTCAATAACCCCATTCAGATTGCAGTAAAAGCCAGAGAAAAAGAATACAACCTAGATCAAAAAATTTACTACTTGACTACTTCCCATAACTAGAACTACTAATTACTGTCTATAGAAAAGGATGAGCTCAAGTGGTAAAATCATCAAGGCTTTCAGAATGAAACCCAAGGTTAAATCCCTAGTTGAGATGATAAGATGTAGAGATGGGGTGACTACATCTAACTTGCTGACTGTGTACCTTCCACAGAAAAAAGGTTGAGGTGCAGGTCACGGGTAAATTTGACAGACGAGATGCCCTTCCATTGTGGTGACTAAAGGTTAACCCACAAAGACAAATTTTCCAAGAAGAACTACTTGATAGTTTATATTGTCCAGAAGACTAATGCATTGATGATAACCTAACAGGATATACACCTTGATAGGACTTCCTAGTGGGGTTGCTTTTACAGATTTATAGATAAACTGTGGTAGCCCATTTTGAAAGTAAAATCAGTATTAAAAGAGTTGTCCCCTAAATTGAAAATATGAAATCTGAATTCGATATATGTGCTGAAGGAGCATACGAGTCATACAAACTTGCAAAAAACGTGAATGATGGAAAATTCAGGTAATAGCCATTTCCAAAACACCATTAACATCGAGAATTCACATACCCATAAACAGAGAAGCATAACGTGATAACAAATTTCGAAGGCTTCAAAAACAGGAAAAACCCTAAACAAAAACAGCAACTTAGAAAATGAAAATTGCAGAGCATGAAATACATTATACTCACCTCATAAAGCTATGTAACCTTTCTTCCAACCTGTTTCGGCGTGAGGTAATCTGGAAAAATGAATTAAGATAGATATTTTGTATAACAGGAATGTATTAGGAGGCGGCCACATAAGCTAAAATTGGAAGCAGGTGGTCACGGGAGCCAGGCACTGCAGCTATATAGTATAGTAATTGTGATTTTTTTAATTTTTAACCTAATTCAATTATATATTAAATCAAGTTTATGGGAAAAATATACTTAGGTCTCCTTGTCTTGGCACATTAGCTTCCTTTAAAGATGTATAGAAGTCACACAAGGTGACCTTTTATTTAATTATTTACTAACATTTTATTGTTAAAGAGGTTTAGTGGATTTATTGATAGGAATATGAGGTTATTTAAATTTAAATTATATTAAAATAATTGTCTTATTTATTTAATCGAGTAATTTTAGTGATTTTTCTGAGCCGTTGGGTTGGGTTGGGGGGACACCCCTATAGTATAAAAAAAAAAAAAAATTAGTGGTTTTTAGTTTGAATAATTATTATTTTTATAAATTGGGTTTGAAAGTTTATAGAGAAAGACTTATTTATTAATTAGAATAGTAAGGGTTTTTATCGTTTTTCATAGCAATAAATTTTCTTAAATGTAAGTAGAATATTTATTAGCTTATAGACTTTTTCTCGTGGGCTTTCAAGGCGAAAAATTGTTGGAAAAGTTAAACACCAAAATGGTCTTTCTTAAAAAAAAAAAATCAATACAACAAAACCCTTTCAATTCACACTTCATATTAACTATCAATAAACCAACTAAATCTTTTGAGAATACAATACTAATATAATAACCATTTTCAAAAGTAAAAAATATATTTGTTTAATGTAAGTCAAATTTTCCAATAACTAATAACCCTTTTCAAATTTAGGCATATAAATATGCCTTCCAAATATCTAATCTCTAATTGTGGATTGTCCTTATTAAAAAAATAAATTCAAATATTAAATTATATAAGGGAAATACATCATTTATATAAATATCTAAATTAAATAATTAAAGTATTTAAGAAATAATTTAGTCTAGTTACAAGAGGTGGAATTAGGAATAACAAATGTAAAATTAAATAAATTTAAATTTGATATTTATTTAGATGTGAAGATGGAAAAATAATATAGAAGATGTTAGAAATAGATTTGTCAAGGAGCTAGTTTTTTAGGACTTAATCAAACAATTATCGCAAATGCCCTGCAAACTCATTATGTTTTGCATTAGTTTAGATCCCATGCCTCAAAAACCAATCTCCTCAAGTACAAAAATGATCTAGCGTGTGGACTTAAACTTGTACCCATAAGAATGAACCAACAAAAAACTAACTATTAGAATTCACTCTCCTCAATCTTCTAATATTTTAATCTTTGTAACGAATGATAATGTTCACAAACTCCTTTGAGGAATATGTTGAGTTTGTGAGGGTCATGTTCTTCTCCTTTAGGCCCTTGCTTGAACTAATTCAATAGTTTCAAAACAAGAATTAAGGATAACAAGTGTGTAATGGACCTACGATGATGTATACTAGTGTAATGTTTTGGTAATGTTATTATGATGCTCTCATAAATGTTCGTCAATGATTCTCGTTTTTACCCTTAATAGTCCTTAATGATTTCAAAATGAATGAATGAATGTCTTCAAATATAATGACATAAAATGCAAATCAAGACAAAACAACACTATGTCAACTCACAATAGCTAGAAGAAGGAAGTTGGCATGATCTACTTTTAATTGGAATTTTAAAAGTTTAGGGTTTAGATCCATGAATATGGAAATGATTTTCAAGTTCACACGTGCAAATATGATCTAGGGTGATGAATAGGGGATCTGGGGATGAATGATGATGAGATCAAGATATGGTGATGTTATGAGCTGAATTTAGACAAGAATATGTTAGTAGACTCGACATTTCATTAAGGACACTAATCAAAATGGACCCAAACATAAGAGAAAGGGGGAATGCAAGTGTGCAATTTTCACCATGACAAATAGATATATATGGATAACTTAAAACATGATTATTGTTGCTTATCAAATATATATCATAAACAATAGTGGTATATAATTTTATGCTCTTTGTACTACTAAAAGCTAGACTCTCATATATTCCACAAGTATGTTACAAGAATGGTGTGTGATACAAGACACACTCAAATGGCATCTTGTAAGGAAGGAAATTTATGTCCCTTCCAAAGCATAAGGGGGAATGAGACTTCAAAAATAACCTCAAACTCACAATTCTCTTATTATCAAATAAATCACATCTCAAACTAGAGAAATGGTTAAACCCTATTTTATAATAATCCTCTAAAATTAGATAATCATGTGATATTTGATGTGCATTTTCACTATTTTATCTATCCATGGCATTGAACATGTCTTCTACATTATTACTCTTATAATAATGTTTATAATTTATTAGATAAAATGAGGTAGTCACATGGATCATCGCCCTTTCCCAAATGCTATCAGATTCTTCAAGCTTCCAATATGTTTCTTTCAATAATTAACCTCAATGGATAAGAATATATGTCATTTGGTTTACCCTTGATTTATTTTACCATGAATCTTATTTTCTTTATCCAAAATTCTAAAACTCAAGGAAATAGTATTAATATTTGATGAGTTTAATCAAGAGAAGTAATCATTTTTAATCTTTCTCCATATATTTTCTATTTTATTTACCTCGAGGTCCTCAAGAGTTATTATGTCATGCATTGCCTTCTTGAAGATCTTCACTTCACCTTTTTTTGTAAATAACCCCCCCCATTATATATCCTAACAAGATGGGAACAACTATTATCATCTCGTGTCATGAAGCCATGCTCTTATTCCTTTCAATCATTTGCACTATTGATTTGGTACTTTAACTTTATATTTAACATGTCATGAATTTATTTTACAGTATCATAGGCTTATTTTCTTTATCAAGGTCATTTTATGACTCCAAATTTCATGAGATAAAGATACTCACTTCATGTTTACCTAGACATATTAAATCTACACCTCCAAACACATTTTTCATTGAGTGACATTTTCATTAAATATACACCTCCAAACACATATTTCATACACATTTGATACTTTTTTTCACATACTCTCATGAATTCTTTGTTGTTCTAAAAGAGTTCTTGGCTATCTTGAGTTAAATGAGGAAATACCACATGGTATAAACTCACCTTATCATGTTCCTCATCTACATATTAGATCAATGTGTAGACACCCCAATTCTAACAATCACATCTTCGATTAATTAAAATTTAATTAATCTTGACCATCACCCCTATGATTAATTAGATATCATTATTTAATTAATTTTCTCCATTAGGTATAATTAATTAAATATTATATTATTTAATTAATTATTCAGCTTTATCCCATAATTAATTAAATATTCCATTATTTAATTAATTATTTCACCTCCTATTGATGGCCAAATTGACACAACACAAGAAAGACTATAAACAACCTTACCTCTCCTAAAAAAGACAACCGATCGTGAAATCAGTCACCTTCCAAGGTCCTAGGAGTTGGTTCACAACTATGCTAAGTAGCTTAGTGTTCTAAATGGTTGGAATGTTTAAGGGACCTACTAGTCTACAATAGCAAACTGGGGAGTATTTCTAAACTAAAACTAAAATAACAGTGATTCTCAAATAATAGCCAAAGATACTACTGAGTTTCTAAGAGAAAACACACTTATTCTATTAACTGGATATGCAATTCTTTAAGGAATCCTTTTTTAAGAAAACTAATAAATGAATCAATTTGTAAAGACTACACAATCACATTCATTCATAGTGCGCAATAAAGAACATATTTCATTTTCATTTAACATATTCAAACTCATTGCATCACAAATCTTTTTTATATTTTCTATTCCAATAATGAATTGCAAATCAACAGCAACAAGAAAAATACCATTCACAACAATACCAAAGGTGGTTTTGAATTCAGCTCCTTCTATTGATTTTAAGCAAGTAAGCAACATTTACACCCAACAAACTTCATTGGTGCACAAAAACCATTGTCTTTGATCTCACTTTCTAAAACTATGAGTACATAAAACTAAACTAAGTGCAAAAAATCTGAAATTGTTTCTAGCCTAAGGAGTGCAAATCATACTTCAATTCGCCGAACTTTACAATGAGTAAGGTTTTACAATATATATAGTTGTTACAATAAGTTTTTCCCTCCAAAACTCAGAGACATGCAACCAAAAATCTAGTACCCAACATGCAGATCCACAAAAATAGGGGTGTGTCATAAAGCAGTAGTTAATATTTTGGAAACTAATTTTTCTAGAAGTAGGCGCCCAATATTTGTTTTAATTATCCACTCATTCCGCCCAATTGCTATGTTTCCTATCTGGCAAGAGCATCTTCAAAATAGCATCTTTGGCATTGATTCAATCAAAACAATATATTCCCCTTTTTGAAATTCAAAATTCAACCTATTTTTTGTAGCTTATGCTCTTTAAAATTAGCTAATACTTGTATTAGCACATCTGGGTCTAGACCATCTACCCAATCTATTCTAAATTTTGTCTTTTTAAAATTGGTAACAACCATTGCAGCAATATTACGAAGCTAATGAATGCCATTCTTGACCCATTAAGCATCAAATTTAATGTTCATCAGTTTATCTAGAATGGTTTCCTCATCACCGTTTTCAGCATTTATTTTCTCCTCCAATTTATTCTTCCATGCGTCTTTGATTGCCTGCAGAGTATCCAACCTAGTTGTGTGCTTAAAAGTTAGAGGCTTGGACTAATGGTGGTGGTAACAAAACTCTCAAAAAATGAAGAATCTTCATATAATTCTTTCTACAACTTAAGTAATATTATCATATGTTCA
>VDFB02023646.1:0-34315 GCA_007258455.2 Sequoia sempervirens | reverse complement strand
GCTCACTTGGAGGATTATGAATAAAATCAATCATGTGAAAATATCAATTTTTATAGTTCCAACAGTGGCTCCGTCTGGGGATGATTGAGTGTAAGATCAATGCAAGGATCCAGAATCTCTGGGAGAGCAAACCAGACAGAGAAAGAACCAATGAGCAGCAATGGAATGAATGGTAATGGAAATAGATGCAGAGAATGCAAGATGGAAGTGAAGTGGAAAGTGGAATGGAAATGAATACAAACCTAAACTATTGTGCATGGAGAATAATTTTAAAGAGGACCATCAAGAGTTGTCCATACACTGGCAACCCTTAATCCTCTGTGATGCTCAAGAGAAGAAAAGCTTCAAGAATTTCCCATGAACAGGCAATTCCTGATCTTCACCAACCATGTTTTGCAGAAAGTATGAATCTTCACCCCCTTTTTCGACAACAACAAATGGTCCTAGCCAGAGAGCTTCAAATTTACCATGTTTTCCCTTCTCCTGACACCTTGCTTTCCACATTAACACCAAGTCATTCTATTCAAATTTTCTATTCTTTTCCTTCTTATCAAACAAATATTTCATCTATGCCTGTAACTTCATGTTTTGACTTTGGGCCTCTCTTCTTACTTCATCAAGTTCAGCAAGTTGTTCCATTCTGTCTTCCATAGGCTCAGGAACTTCCAAATCTTCCTGTAAAACAAACTTATAGACTGGCAACAAGTTCTGCAGAGGCATCCTGGCCTATGCTCCATACACTAGTTCAAATGGTGAATTTCCAATTGCCTTCTTCACAGTGATCCTATCAGCCCACACAGCCAGCTTTAGCTTTGAATCCCAAGCTTTCTTGTTATTTTCCAGCATCCTTTTTATAATCTTTAAAAGACTCTTATTGCTTGACTCTGCTTGACCATTGGCTTGTGGATGATAAGGAGCTGCATAAGAAATAGTAATGCCATACCTTTCATAAAAAATTTTGAATTCATCTGATCTGAAGCACATCCCATTGTCTGTAATTATCCTCACTAGTGTACCAAATTTGGTGATAATGTTATCCATCAGGAAATTAATCACTATCCTACTTGTAGCCTGCTTGGTTGGGACTGCCTCCACCCATTTTGTAAAATAATCAGTGGCAACTAATATCCATCTATGTCCTCCACTTGACCTCTCTTGTATCTCTCCAATAAAATCAATTCCCCATTGATGAAAAGGGGCATCTGCTTGCTGAGTTTGAAGTGGAAAAGCACCTTGATACTTCAATTTACCAAAAAACTTTTGACAAGCTTCACACTTCCTCACATGTGTAAAGGAATCATTAAAAAAATTTGGCCAATAATACCCAGCCCTGAGAATCTTGTGTGCAGTTGTCTTTGCTGAGTAGTGACCTCCACAAACTCCTTCATGCATTTCACTTAGAACATGCTTGGCCTACGATTCATCCAAACATAATAATAATACACCATCTCTGTTTTTCCAAAACAAATCTCCATCAATAAAAACATACTTTGATGCATGTAACTTCAAAGTTCTCTTTTGGCTGTCACTTAGCCCATATGGACACTTCATGTATTTAAGATAATGCATAACATCAGTATACCATGGAGTGTGCTCAATGCTTGCAATTGCAGCCCCTTCTTCAACATTGCAGATCTGATTTGCCTCAAAATTGGTTTCTGCCATCAGTCTTGCCAAACCCTGGCCTCTAACTAGCTTAGTGATTTGTATTTCCATGTCAAACTCTTGAATCTTGTTAATCCACCTATACCTTTTCCCTGTGACTTCAGATTGTATTAAAATATCTTTAACAGCAGCATGAGGGACATAAGCAATCACTTTTTCTCCAACAAGATATGGTCTGAATGCTTTTACAACTTTTACCAACACAAATGTTTGCTTTTCCATAATATCATACTTCAATTCAGACCCTTGTAATGATTTACTAAAGAAAGACACAGGTTGTTCATAACCATCATCAGTTTTTTGTAACATAACAACAACAATAGTATGCATTGAGGAAAAAGAAAAAACCTGAAAAGGCTTTGCAAAATCTGGAGATTTAAGAATAGGAGCCTCTTTGATAGCCCTCTTGATGGACATAAAAGCATCCAAAGCTTCAGCAGTCCAGTCAATATTTTGTGCTTTCTTCAACATTTTAGATATGGGCTTAATGATCTCAGCAAAATTAGAAACAAATCTTTTGACAAAATTAATTTGACCAAAGAATGATTGTATTGCCTTGACAGTTTTAGGAATAGGAATTTTATCAATAGCTTCAACTCTCTCAGGATCTATTTTAATTCCTTCTTTTGAAACAATATGACCCAAGAGTTTACCTTTTGTAACTGCAAAATGACACTTCTTTGGATTTAAACTAATACCATATTCAAGAGCTTTGATAAATACCTTTTCAAGATGTTGCACATGATCTTCAGCCTTCTTCGAATAAGCAGTCAAGTCATCTTGGTACACCACCATGATAATGTTAATCAAATCAACAAATGCAACATCCATGGCTCTTTGGAAAGTCGTTCCAGCATTGGTGAGAGAAAATGGCATTCTTATGTACACATATGTTCCCCAAGGGGTTGTAAATGTTGTTTTATATTGTTCAGATTCCTTGACTTTGACCTGATTGTATCCAGAAAATCCATCCATCATAGACAATAACTCACACCCTATCACTTTATGCCGTATAGCTTCCATATTTGGTAGAGGATAATTATCCTTAAGAGATGCCATGTTCAGATTTCTAAAGTCAACACACAATCTGATATCACCATTCTTCTTTCTTACAGGAACTAGATTTGAAACCCAGGTTGAATGTATAATTGGTTTAATGATTCCTCCCTCCCTGAGCTTAGTTAATTCCTCCTGCATCTTAGGCTCTAATACTAGATTTATTGGTCTTTGCTTCTTCCTAAAAGGCTTGGTGTCTAGCTTCAGTGGTATTTCATGCTGAAATAAATCTTCCCTGTATGCTTTCAGATCTTCATATGACCAAGCAAAAACATGTTTGTACTTTCTCAACAATTCTATTAGCATTCTTCTAATTGCAGGGCTTATCTTCTTTCCAATGTAAACCTTCCTTGGTGCTATGTCAGTCCCCAAGTTGATTTCTTCAACATCTTCCTTTCTGACTGGTATTTTCTTCATTAAAGATCTATCACTTCCATCATATACTCTTTCCAACGCCACTAGACCCTTGGGAAATTTATTTGTCTTGAGCTGTAAGATCTCCTTCCTGAACACTGTTTGTTTACCACCTTCTTCCTCAACAAAAGCATTGAAGTCAATTTCTTGAGCTTCATACTGATCCACACAATGAAGAAATTTCAAAAGATCATCATCATCATTGAAAACTTGCTAGCTATAAATGTTATCAGGAACAACAGGTCATCTTGAACTCAATCTGTGATACACTAGCCAGTGTGATATCATCTCTTTTCAGTGCTACATTTGCTAAAAAATCAGCCATTATATTTTTTGACCTGTCAATCCACTCAATTGAGAAGGCATCAAACAATTCAATTGTGTCCCAGGAAGCATTCCTGTATTGTTTTAATCTTTTTTATTTTGCTGCATATTTTGATTTAATATGTGAAACAACCAACTCAGAATCACCCAAAACAGCCATCAACTTAATCTTGTGTTTCACAGCTATGTTCAAACCTGTCAGTAAGGCTTCATATTCTGCCACATTGTTTGTACATTCAAATTCTAACAGGAAAGAGTATTTAAAAGTAATACCTCTAGGAAAAAAAAATACAATCCCATCTCCATTACCTTCTTGGCTGCAGGCTCCATCAAAATACATCTTCCAGATGCCATTGCAATCAAGTGCAACATGTTTCTCAATTGGGTCACTATTCATTAATTATGGCTGAGCTATTTCAATCTTAAAACTCCCTAGGTCAACATCACAGAAACAATTGATCTGATCTTGTGGCACATTTTCAACAAGTTGGTTCATTCTTGGCTCTCTGTATAACTTGACCTCCTGACCATTCACTGGTATAGTAGCATAAGATAAATCAAATTGAACATTCTCACCTATAGTTGTAGTCCACTGTCTTGACAAAAGCATCCCGAATTGAGGAGGAGTATCAATAACTGTTACGTCTACATTATATGTTGCCTACCGATATGTAGCCAATTTGACCTCAACATCTTTTATAATACCAACTATAGGAACAGGTCGATTATCCATAGCAAAACACTTCCCTTCACATGTATCAACCCACATGCCAAGCTGTTTATTACTCCTACTGGCATAATGTTTATAGCGGCACCAGAATCTATCATACAATTCCTTAGCAACTTATTATTTATTAGCAATGTGGTAAAGAAGGGATCCACTTGTGGGGAGGTTGTTAAAACGTCACCTAGACAGACCTCTAAATTACTTATCTTTTCTTGCCTATTGAATTCTTCAGAATTCATATGCTTTTCATTCCCATTTGTAATCAATTTAACAACACTATCTCTGTACTCCTTAATTCTCATCAATTCAATTAATGGAACAGACATTTTTACCTGGGATAATGCCTGGGTGAAATCAAAAGAAGAACCCTCTGTCTTGACAGTCTTCTTCTGTTCTAGCGCTTCTCCTTTGCTTTCCTCTTTTTCTATTTTACTAGGCTGATCAGACCTTTGCAGTTCCTTGTGTAATTCTGCAACTTTCTATTCTTGGTCAGACGTCTTTTCAATTTTAGCATGCTGCTTGTTTTCTAGCTTCTTTATAGTTTCCTGTGTTGCCTTTTGGTCCTTTATAAAAATTCCCCCAGGAACTCCATTTGGCTCATTTACTTTTATGTTTCTCAACCAGTACTTACTTCATGCTTGCTCAACTGCAGCAACAATAATTCTTTTTATTTCATCTATTGTAGGTCTTCTCACATTGCATTGAATAGGTGCCTCAACAAGAAATGACTATGTAATCTTCATCAGAATCATAAAAAATCTGCTGCTCAGCCATATGGATATTATACTTCTGATTGGAGACATCATATTCATAACCTTCATCTTCTGAAGATGAGTTTCTTTCTTCAGCATGGTGAAAAATATTTGAAGTCAAATATACCTTGTGGTCTTCTCCATCATTTTCTATCAACATTCCCTCCTCTTGCATCTTCTGAGCTACAACACAATAGTTTGGAGAATGTGGCTGATTACAAACTTCACAAAAGTAACTATTACTCACCATGTAAGTCCCTTTCTTGCTTAGTGGATCTGGAGTTTCTTTATTTCTAGGCCTAGCTGCCATAGGTTTCTCATCTTTCTAGTCTGTATTGTAAGGCATATCATGCAACCTTGGCCTTTCATTTCTGTTTTCATTTTTGTATGTGTTCTCTTGTCTGTACTGATAATTATTTTGTTGGGGAGGCCTCGGGTTGTCTCTTTTATTAGTTACACCAGCAACCTTCCTATTGTTTTCAATTGTCAATGCAACCTTCTGTGCTTCAGCCAAGTCTCTTGGAAATCTATTTCTCAGCTTGTACCCTGTTTTGGGATCAAATGCACTTAAATAAATACTCAATGCAGAAAAATCTGACAACCTTGATCCAGGAGGGACTTTAGTATGCAACTTGTTGAACTTACAGTTGAAATCATAGATTGAATCATTCTGATTTTTCTGAATCCTCACCAATTCATGAAGAGCTACATCTGGAGCACTTTAATTCCCAAATTGTTCTAAGAATTTGTCTTGAAATGCTTGGAGAGAATCAATTGAATATGCTGGAAAGCTGTTAAATCAATCCCTAGCATCTTCGATAAGTGACATCATAAATAGCCTCATGTGCAAATCTTCATATGGCATACCTATGTCTTGAATGGACACATTGAAATTCCTTAGATGTTCTTCAGCAGTGATTGCATTACTCCCTATAAACTTGGGAATCATACTTCTCTAGCTACTATCCATAGGGTAAGGGCATGGATTGAGACCTACCAAATCAAACTGCCTGACCATTGCTGCATATTGGTAAGGGGGAAAGATAGGTAGATACTGATGCTGATGTAAAGGATGTGCATTATACTGAGGGATGTGTTGCTGACTAGGAGGGGGATGCACATTCGCGTGCTGTTCAGGAATATGAGGTGGCTGATTTGGCTGCCTGTAGTGATTCCCTATCTGATGGTGAAGAGAATTTTTCTGATTGGAGGACCCCACACCATGATCACCCTACTTGTGAGGTGGAACATACTTTGAGCCACCAGTCGTCTGATCACCAATTTGAGCTTTCTGCAATTTAGCCTCTAGCTCCCTTATTCTCTTCTCTTTCTATTCCAATAGTGCTTTTGCTTCATCAGGAAGCTCATGATCAACAACGATATTTTGGCTACTCTTCATCCTCTGATCATATTCATGCTAAATTCTGAGTCGTTCAGGCTCAAGTCTAGCTTCGAACTCAGCCTGCTTCTTAGCTTCAAGCTCAGTCTATTTCTGGGGATTATAAAATGGATTTAATTGCTCCTTAGGGGTACACAGTTCTGCACTTGAGTAATCCTTCCATGTATCATAGCGATCTGCTTCATCTCTACCTGTCAGATACATATCTTCGTTTATCTTTTTTCCTTTATCAACATTGTCACCCTTATGAATCCATTTACTACTGTCAGTAGGGGCTCCATGATGACCTCCCCTGTACTGAGACCTTCTTCCATTCATGATGAATGATTGCAAAAAATTTCGTCAGATTTGCCACTCACTTTAATCAAAATGAGAAAAATATTCAATATTTCTTGTTCCCAGCGGAGTCTATTCAAGATTTCTGACTCTATGATTAAGGCTTTGATTCTGATTGTTCCCCAGCAGAGTCGCCAATTTGTTAGCTCTCAAAAATGCAGGTTTGAACCACGAAAGGTTGCCAAGCTTTCACAACATTTCAGGGTAACAGAACAAGGCTAGAAACAATCAAACCTTCTACTCTTCTAGTGCTACAAGACCAAGGCGGGTGTACCTCTTTGAATAATGCAGGCTTATCATATGTTTATCTTTATGGAGTGCTTTGTCCACAATGGCAGATAATAGTGAACAAACCAAACTCAATAGCTACCTTCTGATCTAAATCCTAAGATGCTTAATTAATAGATATAAAGAAACTGGAATGGATTCAAATAGTGAAATGCAGAGACTAGTGCCTTGTTGGGTAGGTGGAGTCAAATGAGATCAAGATGAACAACACATTCTGAGAAAACACAAATTATCTGGCATTTATGTATTTACAACTTGTATAAACTTGCAACAATATGACTACTAAGTTCTACTTCAATAATCCACAATGAATTTCTTTGATTACAGTGATCAATAAAAGGATTTAATCTTTTCTTGAAAGAACCAGTTGATTAATCACTCAAATACAACAAATGTGTATTGATAAATCGAACATAAACTTGTTATGTCAAGTTAAATAACCAGAAAAACCAATCATGGAGACAACTTAGCAGTGTTTTTCATTTTAACTCAACAGATAACTGACACCAGAAAAATGCAGCAACATCAACTGAATCTCATAAATACCTCCATTGTGAAAATCATGCAACAATAGCCTCTGGTCTGATGATTTTATTCTAATGTATCTCCTTGCAGTGTATCCAAAAATCTAATCTCTGGTGGTATCAATTAACAATTACATCATGCTTATATACACACCAGCATGAGAAAATATCAAAATAGAACATCATGTCA
Source organism: Sequoia sempervirens (assembly GCA_007258455.2). NCBI lineage: Eukaryota > Viridiplantae > Streptophyta > Pinopsida > Cupressales > Cupressaceae > Sequoia > Sequoia sempervirens. The sequence goes on along the minus strand of VDFB02023646.1, from coordinate 26,640 downwards.
GCCCAGCACCAAATTCGGGCTCCAAAATACGTCGGCCTGCAATGGTTATTCAAATAGATTCATGTCGTCCACAGTGATGTAATTTTGTTTTTACCAATAATCAAATTAAATAGGAATTATAACTTATGTGAAAATCAAAAGCGTTTAGATTACCTTCATCTTGTTTTACATTCTTGTAATACCAACACGTGCTGACCATAACCTTTTGTTCCATCTGCATATCGCTATAGCCTGTTCAGGTCGGTGAAACGTTATACAGATTCATCAGGCTACACCAAAGATACTATTTACTTTCAAGTCGCAATAACATCCCACATGTTAAATCGAAGTCTGAGAGTAACCCCATGCTTTTCTTTCATTTCGGTATAGCCAACCACAATCGGTGAGATACTACACAAAATAATAGTTATAAAGTAAACCTATACATCTTTTATTTATATTGTGCAACCATTCACTTATCTTGCTGAAGAACACCAATCATGTGTATCGCTATAACATACTGCTCTCGGAGAGACCATATATCGAGATTACAATGTTAGGCATGAGATTCATATATAGCCTTGTGTCAGTGTAACACAACGATTCTCTCGCCGACAACTAGTTCTCACATAGCTCCGCCAGGACACAAATATTTTCATACTGACAAAGGCCACCCATTCAATGCATGTCGTTGTAGCTTGTTTCTCTTGGGGAAACCTTATGTAGATGAGTTCCATGTTACGCCAAAAGTCACCCTGGGACCACACGCTCGCCAAGACACCGCCAACCTTATAGCGATATGTACATCAAAGTAAATCAATGTGTAAGGTCGGTGAGACCGAATGTCACTCACCATGACCTTACACCAATAGCCATAACATATACCGATAAACATCCTTCACTCCATCGGTCCGACATAACAATAGAGACTCACTGTGACATTGTGCTGAAAGTAGAACCCTTTGCCGATAGAAGACCACAATAAATCCCATCACCAAGACAAGAGACATGTCTTGTCGATAACCTGCAACAAGGAATATTGAAACATACACAGGTCAGGGAGACATATGGATACCAATGCTGACATGGACCAGAATGAAAATATGCAAGACCCAACAGACTCGAAGGGGAAATATGGAAAAATATGGAGGAAATATGCACAAAGAGAGGGAAATGCATCAAAGGTAGGGCTCACTTGGAGGATTATGAGTAAAATCAATCATGTGAAAATATCAATTTTTATAGTTCCAACACTTTCTTTTGTATAGTGAGTCCTTTGGTAGTGACCCCTTCTTTCTTTTGGGCATTGATCCCTCTGTTTGTGAGCCTATTATATTTGGTATTGCTATTAATTTATATTGTGAGATAATTCTCACCATGGTTTTTCCCTTCATGGGTTTTCCACATGAACCTAGTGTTTTATTGTGCATGGTATTTTTATGTGTTGATGTTTACTTGTTTACTTTCATGCTAAATTTGATTAAGGGTTTAAGGGCTAATAAATATCTAAATGTTAATGAGGGTTTTGATGTTTTATTATACAATTGATTCAGTCCCCTCTAAATTTCCCTATGCATCTAACAATTGGTATCAGAGAAAGGTTCCTTGGAAGAAGCTTAACCGCTTGAGGTAGATCCAAATGGTGCACAAGAAGGAGTTTCTTTTTTTTGATGGAATGAATTATGCATTCTAGAAAAATAGGATGGAAGGTTTCCTTGTTTCCTTAGGGTTTGGAGTTTGGAAGTCAATTGAAGATGGATATACCATGCCTACTAATGGTCTTACAACTAATCATGAGATCAAGTCTTATGAGAAAGTTGACAAAGAAAGGGATTTTATTTTGAGTGGTCTTGTTAATTCAGATCTTGTGAAGGTTATGAGCTACAAATCTAATAAAGAAATCTGGAAGAAGCTGGAAAGTGTCTATGAAGGAGATGATAAGGTCAAGCAAGAAAAGATGCAGAATTTGAAGACTAAGCTTGAAACCCTAAGGATTCCAAAGGATGAAGATATTGTAGGCAACATGCACAAAGTGGATGAAGTTGTCAATTCCATTAGAAGATGAGGTGGTAAAGAAGGTATTAAGAACACTTCCTAAATCTTAGTCATAAAGTTTCTGCTATTGAAGAATTTTAGGATTTAGATCATTATTCTAGAGATCAGTTGTTTGGTGCTTTAACTACTTTTGAATTGAATGAATTTGGTCAAAATGATTCAAAAAAAGAGACTACTTTTAAATCTATCAAATAAGAGAAGGATGATGGATTAGATCCAAATGATCTTGATGAGATGGAAGAAAATTTTGTTAGGATATTGAAAAAGGGGACCTGGAAATTATAGAGGTAAGTTACTTTTGAAATGTTTCAATTATGGAAAGATAGGTTGTTATGCTTCAAGATGTCCAACCAAAGTTTCAAATAATAAATATAAGGATAATAAAGGTAAATATGTCAAGAGAAGTTATTATGTTAAAGAAGATGCTAGCATATCTAATGATGAATATGACTATCTGGATAATGAAAATAATGAATTCTTGTTCATGGATTTGAATTTTGGAAATAATCTTACTAACCCTAAAAGATGTGTGAAAGAAATTTCTCCAAAAACAGGTCATAATATCAAAGGAACTATTATGATTGTTTTTCATGCTAGAGAGGAGAAAAATCACTAGATAATTAATAGTGAATGCTCAAATCATATGACAGGTGATAAGAGTAAGCTTTTTAAACTTGAGAATTTTGAAGGTAGTCTTGTTAAGTTTGGTGATGATACATCTGCTAAGATATGTGGAAAATGTTCAATTAGTTTTGATGGAATTTAATATAATTACAAGGATAGTTTATCTTTAATATCAATCCATAGTTTTTTTCAAACACTCCTTATGATTTTGGCTTTAGGATCATAACATTTTATAATCTCCTTGATCAAATCCACTTCAACAAAAACATTTGGCATGATTTTTCAAGATCAAATGTCTATATGTTGCAGGATGGATGAGGGAAAGTATGTGTCTTGTATGCATACTTGAACAAATCCTACCCACTCTGGGGCACTATAATATCACCAATACCTCTAGCCCAATCTTATAGGTGATTTTCTAGAATTCCCTCACCTGTGGCTCTTTTCCTAATATTCTTCTCCCCAGGGAACAACTCCATAAGATCATCCTCCATAAACCTTGCAAAATCTCACTTAAGCCCTTTTGTTTTAGGTTTATCCTTTGATGCCTCAAATTTATCTTCTTAGTTTTAAGTTTTATCTTTCTAGGCTTGGGTTTTGTTTTTGAGGGTTCACTAGCTTGAATCATTTTTCAATTTAGATAAAACTAGGTGTAGAGGAGCCTAGGACTCTAGGTCACGAGAGAGTCCTAAGCAATGAGCTTCCCTAATCTACCTCAGGATTTGTAAGAGAATTGGAAGGGTCAAGGTACTAAGGCTAAAAAGGAAGAGTAATCTAAGTACTACTATCCTTCCTTTGAGACAGATGTTTTACAAGGTTAGAAGAGCCAATTTCGAAGGTTCAAATTGTTGCCCAAAAAGCTCACTATCTGAGCACAACAGTGCAGATCACAAAATCCAATGTGGTGTGTTGGTGTCTCAAGGGTGTGCTAGCGTTGGTACAGATATAGGTTCAAAAAATAGGTTAAAATACAAGGAAATCTACTTGACATTCTGATTGTTAAGTGTTTTATACTATGACAAAATGTTGGAAAAGTATAGAACTAAAAGTATAACAAGAGGAATACTACAACTAAAATATACTAGAATTGACAAATAAAGGGTGATAAATTAGACCTTTCTACCCACAAGTTGAATCTTCTAGTGGATCCACTCACAAGAACCTGCACACACAGAAATGAGAAAAATGTTGTGGTTGTGTTTAGAGGACTACCTCAGTTAGTCCCCTTGTTTTGGTGTTCCCACCTCCATGGACAACTAGATAGCCACAAGTTATAGAAAATGATAAAGAGAGAGAAAAAAATGGTGGTACTAATAGAAAGAACCAACAAGTATGCTATGTAATGATCAAAATGATGCAAAAAGAAAATAGTAATGGAAAATATCACCACATCTATGAGCACTCAAGAAAAGTAGTGGAAGGGGATAGATTACAAGTCCTCCAATAGTAGCGTTGTCACAAAAAATGTGGTGTAGGATCCAAAAACTAACAGCTTGCAGCCAAGAAAATAGTGATGTAGAAGCTTGGGAGTGAAAGAATGGAGCTAAGAAAGAATGAATTGATCAAGAGAGTCCATAAGAAGTGAAGGAATGAATAATTGGTTCATTTGAATGAAAAAATGGAGGTAAAATACCCATTTCTTATTGGTCAAGGAGGCAAGGGACGATACACTTGACATCCAATAGGAAACATAACGTCTCTGTGGATTCCAGAGGCATGAATCTTGTTAGGATGATAATGTGGTGTGTAGATGTCCACACGATGCACATGCATCCCCAACAAATATTCCTCCACCAACACAAAAATATGCAACCAGGTGGATGGAGAAAGGTGGTGTATTTGGAATTTGCATCATCATATTTACATTTTCTAAGGTAAGGGTTATGAAAATGGGGAATTTTCCTAGGGTGAAAATTCACACCATTATATTTTTCCCCCACTTTAGCAAGCATACATGTCACTACGGATGCGAGGTAAAGTAGAAAAAAGTTGAAGAGGATATACCTAAACCATTGAGGAAGAAGATCTTCAATCTGGCCCACCTAAACGTGCAGGAGGTAGCTCTATAGGTTCTCAGTCCCACAGGAAAACCTTGACATGAAAGAGAGAGAGATGGGTCCATAGGTACTCAGTCCTATAAAATTTTAACAAAATATCTATAGGTTCTTGGTCCTGCAGAATTGGCCCTACAAGTTCTCGATCGCATAGAAGGAAGAAACTTTATAGGTTCTCAGTCCTACAAAGGAGGCACCACAGGTTCTTGGTTCTAAGGGGCTTGACGTGGAAGGACTCTGAAGGTGCTCAGTCCTAAAGAGTTTGATGCAAAGGGCCCTTACAAGTTCTCGATCCTCCAAGGAAATCTTAGAGAGATGCTTGATCCTTCTATGCAAGCTTTTTTAATCTCTATAGGTTCTCGGTCCTACAGAATTGGCCCTACAAGTTCTCGATCGCATAAAAGGAAGGAACTTTATAGGTTCTCAGTCCTACAAAGGAGGCACCACAGGTTCTTGGTTCTGAGGGGCTTGACGTGGAAGGACTCTGAAGGTGCTCGGTCCTAAAGAGTTTGATGCAAAGGGCCCTTACAAGTTCTCGATCCTCCAAGGAAATCTTAGAGAGATGCTTGGTCCTGCTATGCAAGCTTGATTAAAAAAGTGGCTTTAAACATGCTCGGTCCTGCAAAGAAACATGTTAAGTTGTAGAAAAAACATGTTAGCAAAAAAATTCAAACATAAAGACATATCACAAAGTAAGCAATTGAAGGAGAATTTTTCAAAGGGGTCCCTAATCGGGAACCCTTCAAGATAACAAGGGGTCCCGTTCAAAGGGACATTCCAATTGAAAAGAACAACATTTTTTGCAAATGATTCTATCATCAAGGAATTCTTTTCAAAGATCTCTTTCATCAAGGAATCCAATAGAAATAATACTCCTTTTCAAGGGAAAGTTTTTAGACTTCTTCATCAGAAAAAGCACTCCCTTTTTGAAGGAAATTGTTTAGATTCTTTTACTATGAATTCATTTTCGAAAGAAAAATTTCACTAGGGGTCCTTGTTGAAGAATGCAATTTTTGAAAAATAGAAGATTTCCAGTAAGGGATTCATTGGAAATCAAATACACCTTATTGAAAATCAGAGAAGAATAGTAACCCCCTTAGGGTGGTGCGTGCTACGCACAGGAGCACGTGACATCCTAAGGAGAGGAAGGAGAGGTAAATATTGTGTGGCCCACGATACATTGTGAGATGTAGATGTGGAAGTGTTATCATGCACGTGAGGAACAACACATAATTAGTACCACAACATCATGAAGCGAGTAGAGAAAAGCAAATAAAATAAGCAAAGACGAAAAAATTAAGAGACAAGGGAATCTGAGAATTTGCGGTCATATTTGTTCATATATATAAATAGGTATCATGAGGTGTATGAATGAATGATCATTAATCCCAAAAGTTCCCAGATTAGAAGAAGATCACATGAAGAAAAAGTTAAAAAATAAAAAATTGGGTCAACATGGAAGAGGGCCTAAATTCCCCCAACGCTTTGCAACATTCCCAATTGTCGAAAATCAAAGTTACAACATATAAAAGAATGAGGAACACATAGAGGAAGTGTATGAAAATTTTTCAACACCTGTATCCAAGCACCTAAAAAGGTAGCAAGGTTCCTCTAGGCAAGCACACAAATACAAGCACGAGGGAACACAACACACATAAATCTACACTATAGGTAAAGAAGAGGTACCTCCCTAGTCCTCATCAACCAAGAGGTTGTCATTATCCTGGAGGGCATGTTGGAGAAAAAAATTCTTCCTCAATATCCACCAACCTTCATTTACCATCCACATTTCACCTACATCAAAATACCTATTGCCTCTAGTTTTAAATTATATTTGACATGAAATGCAATAGTTTTTGTGACAAGATCCATAAAAAAAATCAATACTCCCCTAGTATATATCCATTCATCCTTCAAGATAGTCACTAATAAACCAATTTATGGAGCTAAAAATCCACCTTGATTTTCATTTCATTTCCATCATGATCCCCACTGCCCTTCAATGTTTCACTATATTTGGCATAATATATAGAATTTTCCCTAATGTATATAACTCTCAGCCATACCATCCTAAATTAAATAACGTCTCTGAAGCATTTCCTTAAGCAATTCTCCTTCCAAAAAATGTCTCCCCAACAATACAAGACATATCGGCATGAAAATGCCACATCGGGGGATCTCTAATCATAGTCTCCCTGATGAACCGATGGAGAAAAACCATGGAACACACACTATTGGAAAAACAACCTTCTATTAGGTGGACTTATAGCATTGTCTCCCCGATAGAATGACAAAAATAACTAAGGTGAAATCATTGAGGAAAGTATTACATATTGGCAAAACATGCTACACTATCTCCACGATAGCCTAAGCAAGACATATCAAAGACACTAAAACATATCAGGGAGAGATAACATTGTGTCCCACTAATGAGCCGATACTGAACATTACAAATATATTTTCATGAGGGTGTAGTAGTTAGTGGTATTAGGGATACAAAGTACTATTAGGCCAACAAAAAATATAGTTCCCCCAACACAGCGATAAAACAATCGAAAGAAAGGAGTACCAAAATGAATGAGGACTATTGGTAAGACATAAACAGAGGTTTCCCTAATAAGCCAATGATACGTGAAAGTAAGGATGATATTATAAACGATTAAATATGAATTAAGGATTGGGATCGTTGGAACTAAAACGTATTAGTGAGAAATTATTTGGCATCACGCCAATACCCCGAAGGAAAACTAAAGACACAAGGTTCATCGACGGGAAAGGTGGATATCGACAGAAGTAAAATCATAGTCCCACCGATGCAACGATGATGATTGTCTTCAACTAATGTGACAGCATGAGATATCATAGAGATATTCAAAATTAAATGGTCCCCCGATGACATGAAAGAGAGAAAGTGTGCCATTAATGAGCCAGAGCCAAGCAATGTATACCTCAAATTGATTTCATTTTTGTCATAAAAAATTGGAGCTACAGAAAGCAGAAGTGGAGCGAAAGAGCTTGAGGTATCCCATTGTTGCATGGTTGAAAGCCAAGGAAGCAAGTGTGGAACAAGTAAGTATAAGAAACCAAGCTAATAAATTCCTTTGAAGAATTGTAAAGAGAAGTTAGGTTTTCTTGAATGATGGAAGGAAGTTCAGGGACACCAAAATCCAAAAAACAAAAAACAAAAGTTATGCTTTTAAATAAAGATTTGATAGACTAGTGTCCAGGGTTGAGACCAAGAACCAAGAGGAGTGAATAGTTAAATCCTTCCATGGAAAAGTTATGGGATAAACACAAAGATTTAGGGGATGTATGTACACCATAGAGAGGATATGAGCTATTCATGTATTACTATAGAAAATAGTATAGGTTCCAGCCTATCTATAATCCATGGAAGATGAACTTGGGGAAGGTCGTTGTGCCTAATGTGCTCATCAATGTAGAATTGGTTAAGGCACTAGCTAACAAATACAACTGCAAGCGACATGAAATTTAGCTACATGATGGGTCTGAGCCTATGATCATTTTCAAAGACTTTATTTCTACTGTCTTCAATTTAGATTACAACTTGAATGTTCCATTCACGGTGAAATACATCATAACAGAATACCATCATGACATGGATACTAGCTATAAACGATGGAATTTTCCATTACAAAGGCCCTGAGAGGAGGGAAATCAACTCTAGAAATTCTATCACAATGAACACCCTCCCTTTCTTGAAGAGCTATTTGAGCAATACTTTCAATATACATATCACATTGTAGGGAAAGTGTTGGGAGTGGAAGCCCCGACTCTCATGTCAATAGCCCCAATGGTCTTGACAGTAGATGTGCAGAGCTGAGATGCATGATCATTTGAATATGTTGGCTACTTAGCCAATAATTTAAAGTAGGGATTGGAGAGAATTAAGAACAACAATGAGTATATCAATTTCAAACACTATTCTCTACTCATGCACTTACTTTTGTATGAAGGGCAAGCTAGATGGTTTTGGGGAGAAGAATTGAGGATAAGAGATATGGATGAGGATGAAAAATTTAAACCAATCTAGATGTGGAAATCAATATGGGACAGTAGATATGGGAGATCACATTATCTATACTTTGAGGAATATTTTGTTAAACCCTTACTAAAACTATCGAGGCATTCATGTGACTATAATTTGTCTCCTGAAGTACAAATATTTCTCAGACCTAAGGAGAAAGATCCTAGAAAGAAGGTGAATCATAATTGGGGGGATTGGTATACATATTCTAATGACACTGTGATTAGAGCGTATGGGTTTGAAGGAGCCCCACACCTATTACCAAAGACAACTCTTGATAGAGTGGCCTATATAGAAATTGTAAGACAATTGGCCAAATCAGATGCCAAGCGCCTTAAGGGGTACAATAAGTAGTCAATTATGCCAAGTAATCTATGCATTGGATACTTCAAAATTGTTTCTAGTGAAGGATATGACGAAACTGATAGGAAATGAGCTCATTATAACTTACCATTGGGTGATGAAAGAAATAATTTTGATCCAGAGAACTTTATAAATAAAGAAAAACTGTCACAAGCATTGTTAGGGTATGAACATCAATTCTCTATGGACGATGTAGTAAGGAATTGTGATGAAAATATAACATCACAAAGGATGGCCAAATACACCAAGGTTATGTTAGCCGAGGCTTGGAAGAGGGAAAATGACCCTTTATACACAAAAGCATTCGATCATGTACAAGATCCTCTAGAAAGGGTTGAGAAATTAATCAAGCATGAGGAAGAAATAACCAAAGATGTTCCTCCTATGGTCTTTGAGACAAATGTGGCAACTTGTTCCAGAATGCAAGCTGAGGATATGGAACCTCTCAGCTACATACCCTTACAAACCACTCTAGAAGGTAGTTTCTTTGTTGATACCACCATCAGTGAAGAAGGGGATGAAGAAGATAGTGATGAAGAAGACAATGAAGTTGAGTAGATAAGTGCACTTTTTGTTACACCATATGAGCCGCTCAATGAACAAAGCATTGTCAAATTTGAAGCATCAAATGAACTCTCAGGTGATGTGAGAGTTAGGGTTGGACAAGATTTTATTTTTGACAATGACTTTGTAAAGACTTCAGATTTCAAATTGTTTATTTATGAACATAAGGGTAGATCACTTAGAAAAAGAATGAAAGATATCACTCCTAAGCAAGAAACAACTGCCCTGGAAGAACTGAGAAAGGAAGTAGACCAGGAGCTAGAATCCATCACCCCTAAAAGAGGAAGAGAACTACTTCAAGAAGATGGGCTCTTGATCTTACCTAGATGGGACATTAGCTCTGCCATATTATTTGATAGCTTTAGGAAAAGAGGGGATAAGACACTATACCTAATAAAAGAAGCCAGTGATAAAATGTATTTAGGGTCAAGATACAACCCAGGTGAAAGCACATTGTTGATATGGGCATTATACCCTCAAGACAAGAGGCCTACCATTATCAACAATCCAAGTCAGGTATTTGGGCATCTCATGGTGCATAGAGTTGGGGATACTATTCCCATTGAAACTGTAGAGTTAAAAATAAATGTGGCAAAAATTAATAAAGCTCAAATTGAAAAATTGGTAAGAGATAACAAAAAACTAAAGAAAGAAGTGGCCAATTATAGAGATAAATTATCCTCTTCCTCTTCATCAGAATTGTATTCTCCATGGATAGACTGTGAAAAGAAATTATTGGATGCAATCATAGATGTTATATATTGGAAACGTTGCCATGAGAAAGATCAAAAGAAATGCAATGAACTTGAGACAAAGATCAAAACCATTATGTTTGAGATGGTATCTGAAATGATTAAGAAGAGGTTCGAGAAAGTAATGAACCAAGCTGATAAATATTGGGAGCTCTTTGAAAAGGTACACTCAATCTTCCAAGAACACGAGAAACTACAGGAGAAGGTGGAAGAAAACTGATCAGAAATGAAGTCATGAATGAACAAATCCTCTACATATATAATGATTTAATCAAGTGACATGAGAAATTTCATGCCAAAATCAAGGTTGAGCTTAATGATTTCGATCAACCACTAGATACACTATTTCCCATGTTTTTTGATGATAAAGGAAGACTTAAGAATCCAAATCATTGGAAAAATGAGTTGGTTCAAATATTGCCACAAGCACTAGAGATGGTCAATGATGAAGAGAGGGTATTGGATAACACTCATAGGAAGCTCGAAGGGATAATGTACATGGAATACAACATGATGGATTCTCTATGAAATATTGATACTCACATAAGTGAGGATTATGTACGAAACTTATCAGAAATGCACCTGTTCATCACTAAAATTGAAGAGGACCTAAGTGTGGAGAAATGAGTTTCATGAGAGAATTGCAGGCAGATCGAGCACTTCATTAAATGGAGAGGAGAACTTTACCAAATCCTGAGAGGTCATAGGTTTTGTACGATGAATAACAAAGCGATTGTTTTATCTATTGTAGTTTCCTAAATTAATTTTTTTATGTTTAAAAATTACAATTAGTTAAGGTTAAGAAAGAACATATATTTTTGTGAACGGTCCCAAAGCTTGTTGCTTCTCCTATAGAAAGGGAAACCAGGGCCCGGTTTTGATATCGTCATCATATCATTATCACCGCCAGTAGTAATAGGTTACATTCATATAGCATATTCTACCCATCCATCTCATATCAAAAGATTTCTACTATTAATGCAACATCATTTTGAAGCAATATAATGGAGAAGACTATTCTTAATTGGTGACTTATATTCCTTGTGTTCAACTGTTGTGTCAATTTTCTTGCTTATATGTTGTTGTGTTGTCTCCAAAGTGGTTCTTTCAAGTTATTAAAATTTATAAAATTTGTTAGGACACATTTGTTGTTGTTGTGTGATTGTTTTGATTGGGTTTTGGTAAGAGAGAATTAAAAAATACTTTCAATTAATTCATTTTAATTGGTTCCCTCGGGGATTAAAAATCCTTTAAGGTAATTAATTTGATTTGTTTCCCTTAAGCTAAGAATTAAAAATCCTTTCATAGCATCACAGTAATTTGAGGGAATAGCACTGGGATTTATAAAGAAGAGTATTGTAACTGATAGACCTGCACATTTGTACAACTTGCAAACATTTAAAAGTGCCCAAAAGTTAGAGTTAAGTTGAACAATAGGATTACCTATCATACAAATCTATCTCCATAGTCATCATTCATCCATCAAATCCATTCACCCAATAGATTAGGCACTGGTCAACTTCAGAACATTTTTATACAAATTCAATTCACACTCTTGATTATTCAAAACACTTTCATCAGGAATTAGTAAGTTTTGCATCTACTTCACACCCATGTGCCACAGTGAATAGATTTCCCTCCATTTATAATTTTAAATCTACCTTATCATTTAGGTACACCCACCTAGGTCTAACAGAGCCTAAAGAGAAGGGGGTGATCAACCATACTCGCCCTGTTCGTTGGAAAAAAACATATTAAGAGATTGGAACCCTCTTATGGTCTAAAAACCAGCATTTTTGAGACCTAATAGGGTGGATGAGCCTACAAGGGTGGGATGGAAAGGGAAGTACCCTCTGAATCACCTGTAATGAGATCCAAGGAAGAAGGCCCCTCAAGGTCTCCTCCACTAAGCTCTTGTGAGGCCAAGGTCATCGATCTTATAAAGATTGAGGAAAAAGTTAAGATTTATCCATTGAATTCAACATGCACTTCACCGGAGTGCCATCTGTCAATCGAGCAGGAGAAGAAGGAGGCACTCAAGATCCACTTCCGACCTCATCAAGAGGGGAAATGAAAAACTTAGGGGATGCAGGGGTTTCCTTCATCACTAGGATGACACAAACCAAAGCAGAAATCCCTTCCGAAGAAGGTGATCCATTCTTCCAACCCCCATTTGAAGTGATTTCATCCTCCAACTTATGCTTTAGCAGGGGATGTAGAATACCCATGGAAGAAGCAAAAGATGAGGAAGAAGAGAACAAAATTGCAATAGAAACTGCCACGATGTTCGACATGTCCATGGGATGAGGAAAAGGAGGGATTTCTAAGAGGGAAATTAGAAGGGGAGGCTCCACAGAGGGAGTGATAAACACCTACACCCTTTTGGGGTAAGGGTCATCAGCTTCCATCAAGGGAGCCAAAAGTAGAACTGAGGCGACAAGAATTGAAGTGGAGAAAGTAGAAGAAGAAGGTGTAGTAGAAGACACAGAAATTAGAGATACGGGATCCCCATCTACCTTATACGAGGTTGCTTGTTTAGTAGCCAAAGCCTTTCTCCATTGCTTACACTCTCGTACAAGCCAGTTTTGTGGCTTCGAGAACTATAAGTTGTTGTCTAAGAAGGAGCAGGAGGCTACTATTATGGAATAAGAGTGTCCTCTGCAACCATTACCAATGGAAGGACTGTTTCATGGGAAGAGACATGAGGAGAGAGTGCAGTAGAAAAATAAGGAGCAGGCGAAGAAGCAACCATGGGTGCCTCAGCAATGAGCCTCTTCCCATTTGTTGCTAGAGGGAAGGAGTGGTAGGAGGCTATAGAGGCCAAGACATGGAGGCGACTCCACAAGAATAATTCCCCTTGTCATAAACAATGGGCCTAGGAATCATAGGAAAGGCAAGAAGCTCAAACACTTGATGCCTTTCATTTCACCAAGTAGGCACTATTGGGCTCCCCATGCGGGGCATGGGAGCATAGGCCAAAGGTGCCACAACAAGGTGAGAAGTAGGAGCAAATGGGATAGAAGATGTAGAAGAGGAAGGCCCGTGCTCATGAGCAAGAGTCCCCTTCCCCTTTTGTTGGGAGGAGGAGGTAGCTTGTTGTTGCACAATCATAGAACCTTTGAAAGAGATGGTATAGGGGAAAATTGGATAGGTCAACTTTGGTTTTGTGCCCCCAATTTTATACTTGATATAGGTGTGATATAGCAAGTCGATCCTCAGAGGAAGAGGTCCGATCAGGGTGGGCTAGAAGTGATCTAAGGAGAAGCCCCCATGTGACACCAATGGTTTGTAACCAATATCATTCAAAACATGCACAAAGCCCTCATGAGAAAAATTAAGACATTTATGAATTACCAAAGTGACTCCACTCATGGAAACCAGCCACAGGATGCCTAGTTTCACCCTCAACAAGTATGACTTCAAAATAATATCAAAAGTAGTATTTACGATCCTAGGTCTTACCAGGACTGAAAAAGTGATAGAATTAATAGGAGGGATTGAGAGTCCATCATGTCTATGTATCGTAGTCTTCAATTCCTTGTATTCCTCCCTATGCAAAATTTTTATAAGTAGAGTATCCTCTATCATGAAATTCACGTGGCTCGTGGGGTCCACTAGGACACCTATCACAATGTTCCCATTGAGGCAAGTAGGAATTTATAGGGGAGAAGGATCTTTGTTCATAGGTAGATCCTACTATGTAAAATTTATATCCGGTGATCCATTCGCAGGCTAAGCGGGAGGAATACATGTAAATGAAACCGTGTTTATGTACTTTAATGGCACAAACTCAATAAACTTTGAAGGTTCAGAAATCAAACAGTGACCTATGTAAATTTTGTTTCCAAATATCTAGGGGCCCTCCTAACTACATGGATAGGGGTTGTAGATTGGGTTTCAAGGCTGCACACCCTACAACACACAAACCTACAACATGCCTAGGATACGAGAGAAGGTTCTTTGATATCAAGAGATGAAATAGAAATAGTTCACATTAGGTTTACCAAAATGTAGAGGAGGGGACCCACTGCCTCAAGACTCTAGGTCATGAGAGAGTCCTAAGCAATGGGCTGCCCTAATCTACCTTAGGTTTTCTAAGCGAATTGGAAGGGTCAAGGTACTGAAGCTGAAAAGGAAAAGAAATCTGAGTACTGCTATCCTCTGCTAAGATAGATGTTTTACAAGGTCAGAAGAGTCAATTTTGAAGGTTCAAACTACTACATAGATAGCTCATTGTCTGAGGATGGCAACATAGCTCACGTACCCCAGTGCGGCACATTGGCAGATGTCTCAAGGGTGCATTGGTGTTTGTATGGACAGAGGTCTAGAAAACAAGTTGAAACACAAGGAAAACTACTGATAGTTTGACTGTTAAGTGATTTATACTACGATAGAATGCTGGAAAAGTATAGAACTGAAAATATAACAAGACAAATACTACAATTAAACTATACTAGAATTGACAAAGAAGGGGTGAGAAATTATACCTTTCTAACCATGAGTTGAATCTTCAATTAGCTCCACTCACAAGCACATACACACATAGAAATGGGAAATTTTTTGTGGTTGTGTTTAGAGGACTGTCACAATCAGTCCCCCATTTCGGTATTCCCACCTCCATGGACAACCACAAAGTATAGAAAATGATAAAGATATAGAAAGGAAATGGTGGTACTAAGAGAAAGCACCAACAATAAGTATGCTAAGGGTGATCCCACAATAGTGGTTTACACATTTTGGGCCTCGATACTTGATATTTTTTTTTTAACACAATCTCACATTCAGACCTAAGTGATTAACCGTAAAGAATTTGAAGATGATGCAAACTAAGTCTTGTCATATTTTGTCTGTAGATTCTAAAATATTTTTTCAATTTTTTTGGAATCAGATTGCACTCTTTTTCCATCTCCCACGAAAATTGGTTTTCAAAAACAGCATTTTTAAAAAGTGACGCCGCGTATAGCATAACTTTTTTTCCTTGAAAGATAAAATTCCAATTCTTTCAAATTTAGATTTGTAGCTCCGATATCTAGTGCTTCCACTTAGTTAGATAGTTTTTTAAATATTTTTCTTTAATCAAGTTTTAAAGTCAAATCAATTACAATTCACATAACACCGTATAATGCATAACTTTCCTTTGTATCAAAATTCTTTTTTTTTGTTGGATCAAGGACTCCAATATCCCGGTGCACTCATATTTTTCAAATTTTTTTTTGATAATCTTCTATTTTTCCACTTGTGCAGAATAGAGAGTTTTGTTTTCAGTGAAAAACCTATATTTAATAAAACTTAAAAAACAGATAGATAATATAATCAAAACATACTAAAATTATATTCGTTGGATAGCTCGTTTTGAGGGGAACCCGATACTAGTTGGGTTTTTGAGATCTTCTCCATTTTCATTCTGAAATTGAGCTTCGAAACGCAAAATTTTCAACAATTCTGGTGCCTTAGGAACCAAGGATGAAAAAAGAGGGGTTCGGCCGAACAAGTGTTCGGTCGAACATCTTGGAAGGGTTCGGCCGAACTAGGGTTCGACCGAACCCATGTTCGGCCGAACCACCAACACATACAATTAAAAAAAGCAATTAAATGAATGTGTTTTTTGTTTTAGCCATACTAAATGGGTTCGGCCGAACCTAGGTTCGGCCGAACCCACTCTAGTATGATTTTTTAATAGGGGATTTAGTTGGTTCGGCCGAACCATGGGTTCGGCCAAACCCTAAGGTTCAACCGAACCAACTAAATGGTTCGGTCGAACCTTAGGGTTCGGCCGAACCCATTTGATATGAGGAATGGGAAAATTTTGAAATTTCCTTCCTCTTCAAAAGTGTAAACCACTTATGTGGCTTCACCCCTAAGTAATATCAAATGATGCAAAGAGAATAGAAATGGAAATATCACCTTCACAGCTACAAGCACTCAAGGAAAGTAGTGGAAGGGGAGAGCTTGCAAATCCTCCAACAGTAGTGTTGTCGCAACAAATGTGGTGTAGGAGCCAAAAACGCAGCTTGCAACAAGAAAACATTGATGTAGAAGCTTGAGAGTGAAAGAATAGAGCTCGGAAATAATGGATTGATCAAGAGAGTCCAAAAGAAGTGAAGGAATGAAGAATTGGTTGATTTGAATGGTAAAATAGAGTAAAAAGACCCATTTCTCATTGGTCAAGGAGGCACTTCATTTCCAATAGGAAGCATAATGTCTATGCAGATTCCAAAGGTAGGAATCCGGTTAGGATGGTGCTAGCACAACGCATGGATATCCGTGCAACGCGTTCGTGCCCCTGGCAAAGATTCCTCCATCAACACAAAAGGATATTGCCAGGTGGATGGAGAAAGGTGGCAGATGTGGAATTTGCATCATTGGATTTACATTTTCTAAGGTAAGGGTTATGAAAATGGCCAATTTTCCTAGGGTGCAAATTCATGCCATTACACCAGGGTTTTACAATTTGACTTAGGAACTAGGGTTTTTGTCAGCGACTCAATAATATGTCATAATTATAGAAAACTACTTGAATTACACTAAACACTATAAACCCTTCCCTTCTCAAAATAAGGTTTAATAATTTCCCTCGAAATATTTCACATATAACAATAACAACCCAATTTAAAACCCTTTCATACCACAATTCCCTTTCCTTTTGTTTTCAACTAAAAATTTTGCACAAAAGGAAGAGAATTCAAACTTACCTTGGAAACCTTAGCTATTCTTCTCTTCAAATTTGCTCCCTGAGACTCCACTTTCTTTTTTACCTTCGAATTCTTGCTAAGACAATGAAAAATCATGTAATTCACATTTTTATGGCCTTCAAAATTGAGCAGATATGCCATTAATGGCAAAGAGATCCAGCTCGCTCAAGCAAAGGAAACAAATTTCCAGTTAGCCATTTAGTTTTGAATGCTGACCATCGATCAAATTGTTTTAAAATAAGATTGATGGTCATTACACTTCCTCAACACATCGCCTTTTTCTTTTTCAAACCAAAAATGCGATGTGAAGGAAATGTGTGATGAACTGAGATGTTGTCACATATACCTTCCATATTTTGATCCTTACCACCAAATTAACTTAGCAACCATCACACATTGTGTTTTCCTAACTTTGAAAATGTGATATGTGAAGAACCGATGCAATGAACCCATGTGAAGACACCTAGCATAGAATATTCATCCCGGTATATACTTTTTCCTTTTGCGTTCATCACACATCGCACTTCTTCAAGTTTCTCCTTCATTCAAATTTGTGATGTATTGGGACCTTGCGATGGACTAAGATCATAACACGTGTAGCAATCTGGAACATTCAACACATATTGCGCTTACCTTCATTCTTCAGGGGAAGAAAACCGTGATGAAAAGATATCATGCAATGCAATAGGAGGATGACACTATGCAATAGGAGGATGACACTTGTGTAGAATATTCCTTGAGCATATTCTTCATTCTTGTCTTCCTTTCTTCACTCCCATCGAACATCGCATTTTCATCACGGGCCATTGAATTCATAAATGTGATACAAAGAGACTATGTGATGGAGTATGATCTGGCCACGTGTTACAATCATAACTGACTATTCATATCACACTTTGCAATATGCATTCAATAGTTGAAAATATGATGCGAGGAATCACTACGATGACATAAGATTTAAAAATCTATCATTGGGATGAGATCAATGGTTCCATCACACTTCGCATCAAGGGAGCTAGTGAATGTTAGATGAAACGCAATGTGAAGGAGGTATGCGATGGAATAGGATGTAGCCACGTGGCGCAAGCGGGGCGGTGGATCATAGAACTTAAGTGAGAAAATTGGCACATGCATATATGTTGTTTTAAAGCAGGGACTCCACTAGGTACCATGAGCAAGGGATCACTTAATAAATTGTTTGCACAACTCTAACTTAGGATAAAAATAAAACCAAATATTTCAATAAAGGGACATTTGAAAGGATTATTCGACTCAACATAACTCAAATGCTCAAATAGATAAAGTTTAGCTAGATTATCATGATGAAGGATGGAACAATGATACTTAGGAAGCAAGGGGTTGGTCAAGACATGAGGATAATGACTCAAGTTGTCACTAGACTGACCAAGAACTGACTCAACTAGTTAATGCAGAAAAAGACTAAGCTATCAAAGCAACCAAAGAGTTATGTTTTTTGAAGGCAAGAAAATCCCTAAACACAATTTTGATAAACCCTAACTCATATAAATATTTAGATGCTCAGAAATGGAGAGATTTTAGACCAAAGACCACAACTTTTTTGCAAGTTCCATCACCGCATAAATTTTTTTATTATTCTGCGATGGAATGCATACTATTTAAAACAAGGATTACTACATAATACATTCCTTAAATTATTGAGCCTAATTGGGTCCCTAATTTCCTAAAATTATGCATTCTATATCCCATTTGTACCACTTTTTAAGAAATTACAAGCGTTAAACAAATGCATCCAATTATGATTTTTCTTTTGACACCTAATGTCCCGAAAGTTAGGGTCAAGACCCATACACCCTTGGGTCTATGGGCCCCCCTACTTAGCCTAGACCTAATTTTGGACATGTTGAAGTGGCCATCTTAATATTCAAAATTCAAATTACAAATTTTGGCTATGAAGATTTTTTTTTGGAAATTGAATAAATGCCTATAAATACCTATTCTTTTCACCATTTATTACTAGAAGGAGATTTAAAGAGCACAAATTATTGCCAAGAGCAAGTTAAGAGTAACATTTCAATGATTTATAATAGAAATTCAAGATTCAAGCATCATGTCAAAGTGTATGTGAGTTCATGTTATCATTTTATCATTATTTTGTGAAGGATAACCCTTTTTGTAGGTCTCCAAAGCAATCCAAGCAATCAAGAAAGAAATATCGAATACCTTGAGGTGATGTGTATGACTTTAGTCCTTCAAGAAAGCCACTAAAGAGTGGTGAGTTGCAACACTTTGTGATTTCATCATTCCTTCCTTTCAATTATCTATTTATCATTAACATTGCTACTGTGGAAATGAAAACACTTACACAAGATTTGACTACGGAAAGCCCCTAAATGGTCCAAAATTTTCCCTCTTTGAATGTGAAAGTTTTAGGTTTGAAGAGGATTAAACGAAGATTGAAGAAAAGTTGTCCATTGTTGCATTCAAATCCCTAAATCTTGTTAAGTCGTAGAAACTTACCTACAAAATTATCTGACAATGTTCCGATAATTTTGTAACCAAAAATCAAAAGCTCATATCTATCATTAGAGGACCCCAAAAATAGAGTATTTAAGTGTCATACTTAGACCCACTCGTCCTAGGGAAACCCTATCCTACTATAGCACTCATATCTCACTTTTGGTGACAGGTACAAAATCCTCTGTATTTTCTAGATCTTCCTGCAATTTATAGTTTTAGCCTATGCATTGTCGAGATCTTGCATTTTTCATTTTAGGTCATATAGTCTAATTTTGTTAATTGTGGAAAATCATTTTTAGTTCATTTTTAAGGCTCAAAAGGATCAAATCTAGGCCTGATTGGCTCACCTTTATGGTTGAAAGTCAATCTAAACGCCTTGTTGATTTACATCATAATGCCTTTGAAAGAGGAGTAAAAACAAATCCTAGGTTTAGGCATTAAGCTTAGGGTTCCCCTTTTCATATGTTATAGTTAAACATCTTTTGGATTTGAAAAATAATACACTATTTAAAAGTTATGAGATTCTAAATATATATTTTTATTAAGAATATATAAATGTTGTATGTAGAAAATCAATAATAATTACACATTAAAATTATAGTAAGACCTATATTATATTTTTAGAATCCTAAGAATTTATTGTATAAACTCTTTTCATTTTATCAAATTCAAAAAAAAAAATCTATGAAAACCGCTCAAGTCAAGATTTCTATGAAAAGGGTATGATTACTCCCAAGTCCAATCCAAAGTTAAATTTTAGATAGAAAATTAATATGTATTATTAAGAAATAGATATTTTATTTTTATAAAATAAATATCTATTTTCAAAAATGGATATCATTTTTTGAAGAGGATTTATACTTCCATAATGGATGTTTACTTTAGTTTGACTCCCCAAAATAAAATTGAACTAAAAATTTGAGCCTAAAAAAGTTTTATATATAATTTCAACTATGTCCAAGGTCAATTATCTATTGCATTGCCAATGTTTTTCCCATAGTGATCTCACACTCACCCATTAGATAAAATCCCTTTAGATAGTGCCTTGGGGAATCCAAAGAGGTGTGATAATATCTATGAAAATATTTAAATAATACGATTGTCTTGTGACCATACCTAGTTAAGAGGAACATTAGTGATCTCATAGGCCCCCCTCTATAATTAATTGTATATAAGGGATGCAAATGAATTAGATAAAAAAGGAAAATATATAATGAAAGATAAACCTAATAAATATAAATGCTTATGAAAATCATGCAATTGAGAGAATCGTTTAAATGCAGTCCCAATTTAAAATCACTTACAAATCCAATGATGTAATCTCTTTTCATATAATGTAAATTACTAGTGAAGCTTTGGTATGTTCTTTTAGTACCACTTGTATTTACATTTATTTTACATTGTGTAGTTCAATTATATTTGTTTTATGTGAGGATTATGATTTTTAAGAGTTTATTCAAATTTTTAACCAACATCATTTGTATGTGTGATAGAATGGATATACATAAAAATAGAAACTTTACTCTAATTTGAATATATTTTACATTTTCAAATGATATGCAACTTCAAATTAAAAACTTTATATTTGTGAATAAATAATTTTATTATTAAACTTTTATAAACTAATTACTTTATAAACCTTTAAATCTTAAAGGTCTTAAGGCCAAGCACTTCCATTAAATTTTTCCTACAATATGATGGGAAATTTGGTGTCTTTATTTGAATAAAAAAAATCACAATTTTTTCAAATATATCATAATTATTTATAGACATATACTAGAGTTTCGTTATAATTATTTAGACATGGCTAAATATTATTTTTGCTCCATTTGCTAATCTCGGATTTGGTAAGAATATGGTAGTTTCATTGGGATTTATAAGCTCCCACCTGTAAAAGTAAAGAAAAAAATGAGATGTTATAGTTTTGGAATATTAACCAAGGATCTTAATGTATTGAAATATATGATATATTATAGTATAAAATTAGATAAATTCATTCTAGACTAAGTCTTAACTGAAATAATCCCAATTCAACTTGTATCACTTGTATAATTTCATATTTGCCAATAAATTAAGAAAAAAATCAATCATAAGAAAATGAAGGTTACTTGTAGTCAATGCATATTTGATGTAAGAACATTAAGAGTTGCATTTTAGCAAGGTTATTTCCAGGGCATTGCCTAGAACCAAGGCCAAACACATTATAAACTCCAGAGTTAAATTTAAATTCCTGTACCAAAAAAAATAAAAATTAGTAAATCTTAGAAGTTAAATTACAAATTTAAATTTAATATTATATTTTAATATTTTTATTTTTATTAAATCATAATATTTTATGAGAGTTTAAAAATTAAAACTTACATCCCATCTATCAGGATTAAATGTCAAAGGATCTTTAAAGTATTGAGGATCCACATGAATGGAGCGAAGCCAAACTATTACTTTCCATCCTTTTGGAAACTTGTAACCTATTAAATAAAATACTTATGTTAACTTAATAATATTTCAAACATCTCACATAAATTATCCTTCCATTAACTTGAGAAAGAGAATTTACCTTTAAATTTAGTATCTTTTGACACTGTTTTAAACATAAAAGTTGCTACATTTGCAAGTCTAATAACTTCATCCACAGCCTGCACTAACATTGGCAAAAACATTAAATGTTGAGATGGGAATAATTATAATGTGCTATTTAAAATGAATTTTTAAAAACTAACCATCTTCATTTTTTGAGAAGATTAAAACCTTAAGTTGTTCTATTGATTCATCATATTTATAAATCATAAAATTAAGATATAAATAACATATTAAGTACAACCTTTAAAGTATATGTCATTTTCTTGACATCACTATAATTGAGAAGTGTATCCCCTCCCTTCTCCTTTTTAATGGTATTAGTTTCCTCCTAAATCACACTCATATCATGTTAATTAGAGTAAAATAAAAGGAAAGGATCATTAAACACTCAAATTTTAATAAATCAAAATAAAATTTGTATTTACTATAAGATTAAAAAAATATGTTCAAGTTGACTATAGTAACAAAATCATATTAAAAAGAGTTAGAAATAATAAGTTTATTAAAGGAATGAAAACAATTTTAAAAATATATTAATAGATAATACTAAATATAGTCTCAAATTAACAAGTATTTAATTTTGAAATAAAATTTTTACCTTTAATTTAGAAAGAACTTTGGGGTATTTAGACAAGTAATAAATAGCCCATGTCATCGAGCTAGCAGTGGATTCATATCCCGCTAAAATCAAGGAGGTTAAGTTATCAACAATTTCTTCTTCATTCAACTTTTTATCATTGGATTCCACTAAACCCATCAAATTTGATAAAAAATCTTCCATCACATTCTCTTTGTTCACTTTCCTACGATGTATCTCAGAATATATAATAGCTGATAGCCTTCTTCTACACTGTATATGTATGCATTCACAAGAAAAATGGGTTAATACATTCATTAAAAAAGATGTATTTTATATTTAAGTCATACATTTACTATTATAGACCAATGAAAATAAGATTAACAAAACTTTTAATTAAAGAACACTATTGAAAATTCATCATAAATATTCTTCAAATTTTACATTTTAATTAAATTAAATTATTTTTAAGATACTTTTAAAATAAATAATACTGAATTTAATTGATAGTTTTATATATAAACATTATTAAATTAAAGTAGTTCTATGTTAGGTATTAAAATCATTGAAAAATAAAATAGTTCTTTAAGTAAAAGTTAAAATTTATTAGAAAATAAAATAGTTTTATGTCACCTCAAAGAGACACAAAGGGAGGGAACGAGATTGTTCTATTCCATATTCAATAAAGATAATTCCTTGAGCTTTACAAGAGGTGAGAAAATGAATTAGTCTTATGCTAAAAGACCTAAAAAATTTAAGAAGACAATAGACATACAAATGGAAACAACAAGATGAAGGATGAATTAGAAGGATATACATATACGAGAAATCATAAAATGTGTGGTTAATGATAGTCACATTGCCTTGGAAATGAGTGGTTCAACCTATAGTCAACAATCACAAATAAAAGTAATAAATTGGAATATAAGGGAGCTCCATATTTTTAATAAGTAGAGGAACTTGAGAAACTTTAGGATGGACAATAGTTCTTGGTTTTTTATTCTAAAGGATGTTAAAATATCTTTTTGTAGGTTTTTAAATGTTAAGAATAAGGTCTATAAGCATGCCTTCTTAGTTTTTAACTTTAAAGGGGCATCTTGGTTATTATATGGAACCATTATATTGTTGATGATGAAATATTTAATTGTTACTCTTATAATTTAGTTGTTTTATTCACCATAAAAGATAGAAATTTTAAATGATTTATTTCTATTGTTTATTCTTCAAAATCCAACTTGATTCATAATTTTTTAGGAAGTTGAATGATTTTAGAAGTTCGTGTAAGGATTTTAAATGGATGATAAGTGGTGACTCCAATATCACCTATTGACACTATGAATAAGATGTTAGGTAAAATAGATCTAATTGATAATATTGAGTACTTTGGTAACTTCTCTTATAATTATAATTTGATAGAAGTAAAACTAAGAGAAGTCAACTATGCTTGGTTAAATAGAAGGCTATCCAATAAATTTATTCAAATTACATTAGAAAGAGCCCTAGTTTCTTTAAATGTGATTCTTAATTTATCTTTTCATTTATCCTATTTATCTAGGATCAATTATAATCACAATTCTATTACATTGAACCTTGAAAATGATAATAATAAGTGATGTGCTTTTAGATTTGAAAATAATCTAAAACCTGGAAATTAATCTTGAGTAGTGGGGGATAGATGTAAAAAGGAAAATAATGTATAAGGTGGTAAAAAAGCTTAAGAATGTTAAGATACATATTAAGAAATAGAATAAGGCCTATTAAATAAGAGTTGAAAAACTTGAAAGGAAAATACAAATAATAATATAAATTAGGAGAAATTTTCTAAAGAGAAGGCTCTTTTTAGAAACTATTACTCTTTAGTTACTAAGGAAGATAAATTTTTCAGAAAAAAATTAAGAGGTCTATGAATTTTTGATAAATATAGAAATATCATTTTTCACATCACTACTCTTAGATATAAGAAACCCAATAAAAATAAAGTGACTTATGTTCCTAATGGATGCTCTTCCTTTGGTGATGCAAATTTTTTCCTCAAACAAATTCTTAAGGAATATAATGCCTACCATCTAAATTTGAATTTGGAAAATTTTAAGGTTATTCCCCTATCTTGACTTAGGGAGATAAGAAAGTTTGTATTGTCCCTATCTCATTGGATAAGGTTAAGTATGTTGTTTTCTTGTTTGATGGATGTAAATCTCTTGGTCTAGATTATAGATAATTATCAAACATGAGACTACTCAAGAATTCATGTCTTCTAGAAATATTATTAGGGAGATTAATAATACCTTTCTTGTGCCTACTCCAAATAAATTTGGGTAAAAGGAATTTAGACTAATAATTTTATGTAAAACTTATATAAAACAATTATTAAGATTATTACTCTAAGGATTCAAATGGTTCTTCCTTCCATTTTTTAAACACATATTCTATCATTATTATTAATGAAATGGTTCACTCTATGGATAAGAGTGGTAATTATGGTTTTGGTTTGTTGTAACTTAAGAAACTAAATTATGAAGCACCATACCTCGAAAAACTTCAATTGAAGAAAGATACTAATACTATCAACACACCTTCAGATCCGTAAGACTTGAAACCAAACTACGGAGAAACACGGAGCACAAACATTTCTCCCAAACATCTCTGCAATACACAGTTCACATACTAGTGAACACATCTTCTTCTACACAATGATCCAACACAACAAATTTTGGATATAACACCTCTAAACACCTCTAACCAACATATCTGAACCATACAAGTAGATCTTAAACATATAAGAAATTTGGAGCAACACCAGAACACAACTCTACAACCCATAACAACACTGCAACACACAGTTTCTTTTTTTAATCAAATTTTCTCAAAATCAGTTGGAAACCAAGCACCAAAGACACATCCTCATCATCTTTAGTCCTTCTATAACATATCAACTCAACCATAGACAAAAGCTTATCAAAGCAACACTAGAGGTTGAAACTAGCAGCTTACTAATCACAACATAATGCAACTAATCAAAGCATCATCAATGTAGCACCATAGTCAACACCAACAACCACATATATTATTGCAACAATATTTTATTCGTACAGTTGACATTAATGACACCACAAGCTTGTTGACATCAATGACAACACCAACTGCTCATACTTGCAACAATAAGATCCCTCTAGAGTATTTTCCCACACAAGATTATCTTATTTCTTGAATTGTCACATATAGAATCCCTTCAAAATATCATAAATTTAGTTAACATATTGCAAGACCTTCTCATTGTATGGATTAGGAACCAAACATTTCCGATTCTTTATCATGCCTCTTCTATCTATATAATTCATAAGAAAATCTATAGGGATACTCTAAAGGATCTCACAAAGTGGGGGCAAGGGAGGTTAAGTGATGGTCAAGAAACCAATAATATTCATAGAAAAAACCTTCTTACCAAAACCCATACTCTATTTATTGCCCTTCCATAGAATCTTTCTCCACTCGAAAAAATAATTATAGTAGCTAGATACAAGAAAAATGATGTAAAACAAAGTAAAGGAAAGAGTACATTTTTCTTAATTCTCCTCCTTTAGAGTTATTTTCCCAAAAAAAATTTTAAAAAAAACTATATTAAATAGTATTAGCAATCTAATTCCCAAACCTCCC
This sequence comes from Sequoia sempervirens, assembly GCA_007258455.2. Classification (NCBI taxonomy): domain Eukaryota; kingdom Viridiplantae; phylum Streptophyta; class Pinopsida; order Cupressales; family Cupressaceae; genus Sequoia; species Sequoia sempervirens. Next base: position 199 of record VDFB02023646.1, on the reverse strand, counting down.
AACCACTTAAGAAGACACAATTTCTCCCACAAGACAAAATCAAATGCACCACCTAGAAATTAGTCTATAAAGAAGATTGAAGATGAAGAGAAGACATCAAAAGAAAGAGGTTCCTTCCTTTGGAGGGGAGTTGGGGAATTTGTAAAAGTATCCCAGTTTGCATGATGGTTGTCTTTACATCTCATCTAATGGGAACTCA
>VDFB02023645.1:66460-128653 GCA_007258455.2 Sequoia sempervirens | reverse complement strand
GCCCACCTTTTTAGGGCACTAAAAGATGAAATTAGGGTGTATGCCTCCAACCAAAGTTGCTCAGTTCTCTGTCAGCTCCGCAATGAATCCAACGGTATAGCCATTAGATTATCCAGTCGCTCGGGATTCGAGGCTGAATAGAGAGATTTCACACAGAAGTCAGAGTGGAGAAAATGAGAAATATCAAAAATTGACTGTGGGAATTTTGGGCGCCCCAAGTGAAGGACACCCAGCTTGTTGAGGCACTTGATCCAGTTGTTAGGGTTTGGTAAAGTGCTCAATCTCTTCAGTATTCGCTCAGCTCTGCCACGCCTGCCTCCGTCAGATCATTCGACTGGCCATCTTCCGACAAATTCAGATCGAAGTCAAGGGTACAGAATGAGGGTTTCAAACTTGAAGGTGAAAGTTCATAAAAATAAACTAAGTCTGGAAGGTTTGGGCGCCCCAGGAGAGAAAAGGCGCCCAAGTTTTCAGGGGCTTAAACAGATGAATTCACAAAAGTGTCTCTAACGTGATCTCTTCACGGTCGATCAGGCTTTCCAACGAGATATCCAGCACATCGATTAGAGTTTACAGTCACCAGATACGAGGAGCTGAAAGTAGGGTGAAACGAGAGCTAAGAACCAAGATTCAGAAGCAAACAGGAAAAATGGAAAAATAATCTAAGTCTGGTGAACATGGGCACCCCCAGCCAAGAAGGGCGCCCAAGCTTTTGAGGGTTTAGAATTCATTGTTTGACGAAGTATCTCCTAGAAGACCCCTCCTAGTATCTCGTCAGCTTCGCGATGAGCATAATAGGCAATCAATCCGACACCCGGAGCACTAGATTCGACGAGATCATCTGTAGAAGAGGAGTCAATGAAGAAATTGAAGATCATGAAAATGGCTAACTCTGGACAAAATGGGCGCCCCCGGAAGGAAAAGGCTCCCATGAATTCGAAGGTCGAAATGAAGATTTTAGCCAGAGACGCCTCCAGAACATTCTTCTCAGAATCAATCAGGCTCCGCGATGAATCCTTCAGCTCGTTCATCAGATTAATTTGCAAGCCGGAATTCAGAGGCGAAGTGGGAGGGCAAAATGAAGAAAAGTTGAAAATATCGAAAATTTGACTAAGACTGCTTGAAGTGGACGCCCCTGGTGAAGAAGGGGGCCATCTTCTCATGCCTTAGAATTTTTTTCAAGATTTTCAAAAAGTTTCAAAATTGCAAGTGAAGGAAGATGGCGTCCAAATTCAATGAACAACAGATTTAGGGTTTTTGAAAATAAAAGCAAAAGAAAGCAAGGCAAAAACAAAACCCTAAATCTATTTAACACCTCTCTTTCATGTAATTTTTATTATTTTTGCAGGTAGCATTCAAAGGAGAAAGTTGGAGCAGCAAGTTTGAAGAATTTTCTCAAGATTCAAGAGCTTAGTTTGCTGGTTTTTCAAAGAGGAGGCCAAGGTTTTCAAAATTTCAGCCATCTGGGTTTTTTCACTTCGTTCTTCTGAAGAAATTTTCAAGAACTTCATCAAGTTGCAGCAGCTGCTTTTTATTTGCATGTTAGTGAAATCCTCAGTGCATTCAGTTTTCAGTCATCTGGGTCCTCTCAAATCAGTCTTCTGAAGAAAACCCATATCACAGCTTTTTTTCAAGAAAGTTTCAAATCTTAGGGTTGGCTGCTTTTTTGATCAGCCATCAGTATTTTGCAAATCTAATCAACTGGGTTCATTTCTAATCATATTTTGAACAAAACCCAGGTGCCAACTTTTTTTCATGAAAAGTTGAAGAAAATAGGGTTTGCTGCTTTTTCAGGGAAAAATTCAAAATTTTCAAAAACGGACGATTTGGGTTGTCTTGCAACAAAATTCTGAGCAAAACCCATATCTCAAAAATTTTTTCAAAAAATTTGTCCGTTGGAGCAAGAAAATCAGCATTCTAAAAATAGAAGTTGCTCAAAGCTTGTCTAAACATAGGCGAGTTTACAATCGTTCTTCAAGTTTTCCGAAATGGAGTACACTCCCAATGTTTTCAAGTCTGAATCAACCCTCTATCAAGATTACATCAAAACAGCTGAAACAAACTTGCATCACATCAAGCTGGTGTTTGATCTACACGCTTTGGAGAGCGCAGGAAACACCTCAATCAGGAACCTGGGACATTCTGGACTCCTCGCAGCAGCGTCTATTCCTATATCAGTTCAGAGTCTTGAGTTCGTAATCGCTTGCATCAAGCATTACAACCCGGCTATAAGGGAGATCCAGTTAGTAGATGGTAGATTGATTTGCAGTCTAAAGCCTGATATGATCGAGAAGGGCTTTTCCATTCCCCCATGGCCTGAAAGTGTGACTCTCTCAAAGGGCGAATGTGAAAGGATATGGGGATTGCACAAAGATAAATATAGCAAGAAGATTGCACAGAGGTGGATGAAAGAAAAACACAAGACTTTGCCAAAGAACGTTGGGCGAGGAGAGTTTAAGGATGAAATTGCTATCATTATCACCTTGCTCAACAGGGTAACTGGCTCAGAAGACGCCACCAAGTTTCAGCCTTGGATGTTTTACGCCATACCCTACATCATGAAGAAAACCGAGTTCTATGATTGGCCTACCTTGATCAGTGACAACCTACATCAGCAGATTACAAAATACTTCCAATTCCATGAATTTCATATGGTGTCTTACCTAGTCTACCTGGTGGCCTATCAAGGTCAATTCAGAGGGATGAACACCGAGGGATCATTGAGTGTACAACATATATATAACTACTATCCCCAGTTGGAATTCACGAAATCGTTGCATCACTATAAAAGAGTGAACGAGGCCTTTCTGATGTACACTGTGCGGGACCTAGACAACGAATTACACGTCCGCATCTCTTCAGTTGCCAGGGCAGCGATGGCGGAGTGGGCGGATTGGTTCATACAATTCCCTACTTTCACCTATCTCAGGGTCTATGGCTATTCAGGTGCCCCGCTCATGTTACCAAGGTATCCGTCAGATGAAGTCGTTTTCATGGAATTCTTGAGGCAAGCACACGATGTCCACACAGTCTTGAGGAACAGAAGGAAACCCTCCCTCCATTTTCCATTAGGGCTGGGAGTTTATACATGCAGGATTGCCACAGATGCAAAGACAATGGGAGATGAGCTCGATAAACTCGGCCTCAAGTCTTACAGCGAGAGACGATCATTTGATCCTCATGGTGTCTACGCTGGCCGACTTGAGAAGAACTATGATCATATATCCGCCCTTGAAGAGTTTTGGGCTAATTGTACAGATGAGTTCGAGGTGCGGAGGCGTAGTTACAGCAGGCTTACTCTCCATTAGATGAAGGACTGTTTAAATGAAGACATAGAAGGGTTATCAGATGATGACGAAGATGTGCTTCTCCCGATGTATACTCAGAAGCGAATTGAAGATCAGCCCCTTCCACAAGTTAACTGGGCTAATAAAGAGTCACTCTCAGTTGAAAACAGGACAAGACAAGTCCTTGAGCACAGCAAGGTTTTCTTAATCCTTAAGAGGAAAAACTCCATTCTAGTAGCAAAGCCAACAAGGGAAATTCCCTCTTCCTCCAGAGCACAGTCAAAAGGGAAGGGTAAAAGTCAGTCTCAAGAAGGTGTCAAAGGTAGTAGATCAAGTAAAAATGTAAGAAGGTTAGACTTCTTAGGCATAGTCATACAGGAGCAGCCTACGGTTGATTCAGAAGCTCCTCCTGATGAGCCCGTAACTCAAAAAGAAGCAGAGGAGCCACCTTCAACACATGTTTCTGTACCTTTGACAAGTTCTTCACCGATTCACATCGACCTTGATATTGAAGATGAAGAGATTGAAATTGCACCTCCTAGGGAAGTTAGTAAATTGAAATACGCTAACTGATTTTTTCGTTGAAATTTTCACACACAATCAACACTTCGCCAATTGAATTAGCGTTAGCATTAAAATTGAAATCCAAATTTGAAAGATCTCAACGCCAAGAATGCACACTCAATCCCAAGGAAGGATAGGTGTTGTCATATGGCGGAGAAACTAAAAAAAATAACTTGAAATGAAACAAACTCAACGTCAAGAATGTGCACTCAAGATCCCACTGAGGGGGAGGTGCTAACATATGACAGAGTTATTAATTGAAACTGAAACAATTAGGCGGATAACCAGCCATGAAGATACAACTATCTAATTCATCCGCTACGGCGGGCATCCACTTAAGAGTGGGGATTCACCACTTGAGAGTGGGTACAAAGAGATACAAATTCAATTATCCACATTGGCGGTAGACCATCCAGGGGTACTTAATGTGAGAAGAAGAATTAATTGCAGCGATTAAGGACTGAAACAGTACTACTGTTAACAGTCTTACAAATAAGGAGTGAGCTGCAAATTACATGTAAATTACAATAGCTTCAAAGCACATGAGTAATGGATGATCCCATACAAATAATTATCTCTCTAACTGCTGATAAATAATAAAAAATCTGAACTTCTAAGTCTGATAAGAAAAATCAACAAACTGAAATGAAGAACCAACAACTGTGAACTGTTGTGACCTTTTCACACATCGCCCCATTTTAGATGGGGACCTCTAATTTTTGCTCCATTCTGGTCTTTTGGCTTGGGTTTTCTTCTCTCTCTCTCGCTCTGTCTCTTTTCTGATGTCCGCCTTTCGGGGGGTTGCGCCCGTCAGTGAGCTTTAACATGAAAACTGGCCGAGTCTGAAAATTAGGGTTTGAGTCTTCCTGGTCAGTTTGAGGTCGAGTAAAGTGAATAATTGAAAATTGAACTTAACGTTGTTGTCAGTGTGCTTCCAGCGGGCTTTCCGCAGATTTTCAGCGAATTCCAAGGTACTTACTATTTTTAGTAAGTCTGCAGTTACGGGCAATTTGTCAGCACTTTTGAGATTCCGATCGTCACACGGCATTCTGAGCGCATCAGGCTATTCGCGTGCAAAATTTGAGCAAAAACGGATGACTTACTATTTTTAGCAGTCCGGCTTCCGGGACGAATCTCAGGGTGCAGATGCAGAGTTCTTCTTTGCATGCCTGCGTATTCCTTCTGGGTTTTTCAAGACCTTCGCGATGATATAACATGCAAGACGAGATGACCATTTTCAGGATTCAGCCTTCCGAGGCTATTTTTAGGGTTTGCATGTCGAGGTTTCTTTTGCATGTCGGGTGATTCCTAATGGGTTTTTCGAGAGCTTCGCGATGGTGTGACATGCAAACGGAGATATCCACTCAGTAAGGAACTTGCTATTTTTAGCAGGTATGTCCCGGCAGCCGTCACCCAGCAGTTCAGAATCACGAGCTGATCGCAGTACCACAGAAACGGAGACGAACAGATATCATTTGGTATGCATGCAAAGCGAATTAGGGTTTCCAACTTCGGAGCCTAAAAATAGGTGTAAAAAGTCAAGATTTTCGAAAACCGGTGTAAACCACCGCGATCAGCGTCCTTCAGGCTATCTGCTGGTGAAATTTCAAGTCGAACGAAGCACTTACTATTTATAGTAAGTCAATTTGGAAACTGGCTAAAAATAGTAAATCAACTGCATGCGTTGATGTCGACAGACAGGTCACGTGGTGAGGAGCGCCTCATTAAAACTTCAAGTTGATCGGAACGGTGGAGCTAACAGAAACAAGAGGTTGCTATTTATAGTAAACCACCTACAGAAACGTGCTAAAAATAGCAGGTCCGCTAAAAATGGCAGTGTCGACAGGATAACAAGGTTACGAGGATGCAGTACGCAAAATTTCAAGCCGTTCTGAGCTTCAGAGACGCAAATTCAGAGGACTTACTATAAATAGCAGGGCATGAGAAGCTGGCAAAGACGAGAAAAATAGCTAAGTCTGGAACTTCATCCTTCACTTCCTTGAAAATGCGCCCATCTCAGCTGGAGGTCATGAAATTTCTCTAAGTGTTGGGCTCGTCCTTCACACAGGCCAAAATGCGCCCAAGGAGGAAAAGGTCAAAGGAAAGTCAACACGTTTATCCTGCAGGCATAGCAAAATGCGCCCTCAAGCATAAATGGCTGAGAAAATTTCTAAGTCAAAAAAACTCCATCCTCCTGCCTGGGCAAAATGCGCCCAACTTGAAGAAGAAAAAGTTGAAAATTTTCTAAGTCTGAGACTTCATCCTTCACCAGGGGTAAAATGCGCCCACATGCAAGCTGGAGACATTCAAAAAATTTCTAAGTATAAAAAAAGTTCATCCTCCTTCATAGGTAAAATGCGCCCAAGGGAGAGAAAGGTCAAGGAAGTCAAAGATACTCATCCTTCAGCATAGGCTGAATGCGCCCACATGACAGCAAGATGCTAAAAAATTTTCTAAGGGAAGAAACTCGTCCTCCACCCTAGGCTAAATGCGCCCAAATGGGGCCACATGAGGACAAAGCAAAGGAAGCTGAAAAGTCACCAGCTAAGGCATTGGAATCTTCATCCTCCACATCATGCAAAATGCGCTCAAGCTATAAGGGAGTCAAGGGGCGTTGAAAGTTTCATCCTTTACTCCATGTGAAATGCGCCCAACTTGGCCTAGAAAAGACAAAATTTAAAATCCCCCTCACCCCCTCAAATGCGCCAGGTTTAGAAGAAAGTCAAAGGTCAAAGCATTGGCAAGTGTTTCGTCCTTCTACACATCTCAAATGCGCCCATCCTCCTCTATGTCTCAAATGCGCCCAAGTTGAGATGTAAAAAGTGACTAAAGGTGGTAAGTAGGGTGAAAGATATTCCAAAGCATGGTAAAAGGTGAAATGTGGCTAGGCGTTATCCCTCATCACATGCAAAATGCGCCTAAGGGGTAGGTGGTATTAAAGAATTTTTTTCTAAGGCGTTTTTTCTTCTTCAAGCCCCAATATGCGCCTAAGGTGGTAGGTGATGTTGGAGAATTTTTCCTAAGGCGTGGCCAAGGTGATATGTGTGAGATAATATGCTAGACGTGATTTCAAATTTCTCTAAGTGGTTTGCGCTCAAGGTGAAGTGTGCTGGAAAATATTGCAAGGTGGTGGATGTGTTACCTAGGCGTTGAAATTGCCAGACACACAAAAAAATAAAATTAGGTGTGATGCGCCTTCAAGAAAATTTTCTAAGCAAGTTGAAATAAAAAATTCTTCACCACAGGAAGTTGATGAAATTTTCTCACCACTGGCAAGATGGATTGAAAATGAATGAAATTTTCTAAGGCAAATTTCAAAAAAATAAAATAAAAAATGACTAAGTGATTCAAATTTTCTAAGGCACAAATATTTTCTCCCTTGGAGAAAAATGCCTAAGTCTGGAGAGGTGGTGAAGTGTTAGAAAATCTTTCAAAGGTGATGAGTTGCCACAGGTGAAGTCAGTGACTGCCAGCTTCACGAGGTTAATAAAATTTTTCCAAGTCAGAGCAAAATTCTCAGAGGGGATCAAAGAACGAGAATAAATTTGATGAGAGAATATTTTCTAAAGTTCCAAAATTCAAGAAAATTAAATGAACCCGTTCGTTGTGCACCCATGGTTCGATGCGTTCTGGAGAAAATTTTCTTCTGGGTATTGAAGTTTATCGATGAGGAGTTGATTTTAAGGTCTTCCACAGCTTGCCGAGGATTCTGGGATGAAGATTTTAAGTGGGCACCAGGTTGATGAATTTCCTAAGGGAAATTTGAAAATTTTCTAAGGCAAAGTGAAGAAAACGTATTTTCAAGGTGAAATCCTCCAGACGATGAATTTGAAAGAAACTGCCTAGGTGAATTTGCTTCAATCCTTCGTGAAGATAGTTTTCTTGAGCCAGAAATGAATAAAATCGAGGTTATCAGAGCTCCAGCAGGTGAAATGAATTTCTTGAAGATGCAGTTGAAGATGATACGCCCTTGAAGAGGATGGATTGAAAAATTGGCTAAGGCATGAAGAATTTGAACGCGAAGTTGGCTAGGACAAACGATGAGCCCTTGATGATCAAAGCGTGAAAATTAGGTAAGTGAGGTGCATTTATATTATGAAATGTTCTAATCCTCTTCTCCTCGCTTGTTTTGCAAGAGAAATGTTGAAGCCAGGGCACGATGTCTAGAAATGGTGAAGCACGATGATATTACAACCTTCGGAAGAAGATAAAGTTACGAGTTTCAATCTTGAAGGAAGGAAAATTTGCAAGAAGATGGCTAAGTGTTGAGACTTAGTATAACTCAAGTAATCAAGATGAAGACCCTCAAGTGGAAGAAGTCAAAGAACAAAGTCAAGAAGGAAGATCAAGGACAATGTGAACGCGTCTACAAACGGAATCTTCTAGAAGGCTGATGGTGGACATTATGGCGCATTTATTACCCCACTCTCCTCTGTGGCGGTTTTTAGGGCAATATTGTTTAGGGCTGAGGTGGCGCGATTCTGGTCACTCTATTAATTGTAACCCTAGCCGTCTTTTGTGACTTGGCTAGCTATATAAAGGGGGAGTCCCCCTCATTTGTATCTCATTAGATTAGACATTGGAATAGTAGACATTGAGAGAGCATTAGCATTAGAGCTAGATAGTGTAGCATTGTAGAGCATTTTTGCATAATTTGGAGAAGAAAGAAAGTTTTCCCTTTGAAAACTTTTGAGGAGATTGTTGTGTAACACATTTTATGATAATAGATCTTTTCATTGATGATGGAATTCGTCATCATGAATTGCTAGCAAGGTCTCTTCTTCCTTTCGTATCCAAGTAGCTTAATTTCATGCAAGTAGCTTACTTTGATGTGTGGTGTTTTATTAGAGATAAGCCGCTTTATTCCATACCACTAGCTTGTTGTGATAAGTTAAGCCTTGCGTGATTATTTGAAGATTATTTTGAGTTTAACTTCAATTGGATTTATATGCTTATATCGTCGTTGTGATGGTGTATGCATGTTAAGTCATAATTTGAACATCTTCTGCTATTTCCCTTGAAGATTACAGATTTTCTTGAGGCTGTCAGGCGTGAGGCTAGAGTGAAATCTGGTTGAAGTCTATTGAAACGAAGCTCCACATATCCTGCATTTAGAATAGAACATAAATTTCTTAGGCCTTATACCCTTTACTTTTCCGCACATTTCCGGTTAGAATTAGGAAACTTGCGCTCACCTGCCAAATCATTTGAATTACACGAAAGCCCTTTGTCTGCTGTTTGTTGTTAGTCGTCGAACAATTGTGTAAGTCCCCTTGAAATACCAGCAATATCACATCAAGCCAAACTGAGCCTATTCGCACTTAAGGAACCTTGGAGTTGAAAGCATGATCTTACTCGCAATCTTAGCATGCTGAATACTTTGTTCAAGAGAGGATAGAGCGTCCGTTGGGAGACTTTATTCTGTGTTGGTGCGGTCTCAAAAACCACGTCAACATGAACCCACTATAATATTCATAACTCATTCAAAATACCTCGGAATCGAATGATGTCTTTTGCAGAGACCTTCTAGGAGGTAGGCGCCCAAATTCTGACCACAAAACAGCATCAAATCTTCACATATAATTTTTGGCACAATCCTAAAGCTCTCCAGAATGGTACGGCCTTCCTTGAGGGCGACTTTGACATAAAAAATCAGAAACTCAAAATTAAAATCAGAAACTCTCCAAAGATGGTCGCCTTGGGTGTAGGAATGGATTGGAAAAGTACCCACAAGCAAATTAAATTCACTCCAAAAGCTGTATGCAAAAACCACCTTCAGCTGTGACTGTATCAGCAACTTCAAAACTGAAAATTTCATCAAAATCTTCAACTATTGAGCTCAATTTGCTAATATGATTTGAGAAGCAGTAAATGACCAACTAGGTGTTGTATTTCAAACACAAAATTGGATTGGAACTAGAGGTAAGCATCCCTCGAAGTATTAAACAAGTTGTCATTTCGACAGCATAACATTAGCATAAAAACATTAGATGAGAAAAGCTGGAGCAAAGCATTCATTTAATAGAAGATTAGAAGACTCTTCAATTTCCCAAGAAGGTACGCCAAGAGTCACCAATGACTTTTCAAATTTCCAAAAAACTTCTAACTTCTCAATATGGCATCCACTTTATCAAGGCACATTAAAACTTTATTTTAAAATAATATTTCCAAGAAAAGGCGTCCACTTTCCCAAGGCATTAAAAGACTTAATAATATTTAATTCATCCTCCATGAAGGCATCCCCCTTCAAGACCACCTTTTAAGAACAACATAAAGTTATTTCCCTAGGCCAAGGGGTCAACTGCAAATTATAACATTAATGCCTTTATTTATGAAATTCACCAATATAAAGTTTTCAGAAGCCAAAACTTGAACTCATTTAATTGCTCCAACTGAAAATGAAGACCTGAAGACTGAAAATTGCATACTGCCAAAAATAGAATTTACTATAAATAGTAAACTCCCTGAAATGCCATAGAACCTCCAAAGAAGGAAACCCTGATTTTACCTCAGACAAGCCTGCGGATTTCTGGAAATAGGCTAAAACCAAATGAAGAGCTAATGGCCAAAATTGGGACATTACATAAAGATACTACTGTGTCTTGGCTTGAGAACTCCTTGGGAAGGGTAAGAAGAAGGCCTTCATATCAGGTTAGTGTTGATGATCTCGATAACATCTATCAGGAACCTCCTAAGAAGAAAACAAAGAAGCAAGTTTACTTTGATAGGAATCCTGATAACGAGATAGTCATGGAGACTGCATTGCCCCCAAAAGACAAGAACAGGGATGAGGTGAATATGGATGACTTCGTCATGGTCAAGGCTAATTTTGGTAGAAATACTAGACATGCAGATGTGAGTCTTTTCAGGGTTGTGTCCGAAAACCTTCAGGAGAGAGTGCTCAAGGATGGAGAAGACAAGGCAGCCTTCAAGGCTAAAAATCAGCAGCTTAGGCTTTATATTTCTAACCTTGTCCATGGTTCTTCACAGGCAACCCAGTTGCTGCCCCAGATCTTAGAGATACCAGCTGATCATCAACAGTTAAGACAGCTGGTCATATGTGGGAAAGAAACTCAGGAGTGGATTGAGAGCTTCATTGTCAGAGGAAAGGAGGTCTTGGCACGGATGTTCCAGTTAAGACAAAGCGCTCATGAGCTACGTCAAGGTATCCAAGGGTTTGAACAAACACTGGCTGAAGTAAGACCAAGGCATGAGATCATCATTGCTGATTTAGATACAGCCTATGGTTCAGCAGTTTCAAAAGAACACAAGAGACAAATCCTTGCTTGGAGAGAGCGCCATGTTTTCAAAGTTAAAACCTATGAAAGGATATCCGAAGAATTTATCGCCTACAGACAAAGGGTGATTGAAGCTCTCCTTTTCATCAGTGAGTTTATCATAGAGATTCCTTCTCAGTACTGTTGTGACCTTTTCACACATCGCCCCATTCAAGATGGGGACCCCTAATTTTTGCTCCATTCTGGTCTTTCGGCTTTGGTTTTTGTCTCTCTCTCTATCTGTCTGTCTCTTTTCTGATGTTTATCTTTCCGGGATTTCTCCGCCTTTGAGCTTTAAATGTGAATTTGGCCAAGTCTGAAAATTAGGGTTTCCATCATTCTGGTTAGTCCGAGGTTGAACGAAGTGAATAAATTGAAAATAAAGACTAACATTGTTGTCAATATGCTTCTAGTAGGCTCTCAGCAAATTTTCATTAGATTCTGACTACTTACTATTTTTAGTAAGTGTGCAATTACAGGCAATCTTTCAGCATTTTTTGAAGTTTTAATAAGTCACACGACATTCAGGGCACATCAGGCTGCTCGCGTGCAAAATTTAAACGAAAACAGGCAACTTTCTATTTTTAGCAGTCCAGCTTCCGGAGCGAATTTCAGGGCTCAGATGCAGAGTTTTCCTTTGCATGTTGGCATATTCCTTCTGGGTTTTTCGAGACCTTCGCGATGATATAATATGCAAAACGAGACAACTTTCAGAATTCAGTCTTCCGAGGCTATTTTTAGGGTTTGCACGTCAGGGTTTCTTTTGCATGTCGGGTGATTCCTGATGGGTTTTTCGAGAGCTTCGCGATGGTGTGACATGCAAATGAAGATAATCACTCAGTAAGGAACTTACTATTTTTAGCAGGTGCGTCCCGACAGCCGCTTCCCAGCAGTTCAGAATCACAAGCTGATCGCAATGCAACAAAAACGAAGACAAACAGAGACCATTTGATACGCATGCAGAGCAAATTAGGGTTCCCAACTTCGGAACCTGAAAAGAAGGGTAAAAGGTCAGAATTTTCGAAAACCGGTGTAAACCATCGCGATCAGCATCCTTCAGGCTATCTGCTGGTAAAATTTCAAGTCAAACGGAACACTTACTATTTATAGTAAGTCAATTTGGAAATTGGCTAAAAATAGTAAATCAGGTGCATGCATCAGTGTCAGCCAACAGGCCACGTGGTGAGGAGCGCCTCATTAAAATTTCAAGTCAATCGGAGTAGTGGAATTATCAGAAACAAGCAGTTACTATTTATAGTAAACCACCTCCAGAAACGTGCTAAAAATAGCAGGTCAGCTAAAAGTGGCAGTGTCGACAGGACAACAGGGTCATGAGGATGCAGTGTGCAAAATTTCAAGTCGTTCCGAGCTTCAGAGATGCAAATTCAAAGGACTTACTATAAATAGCAGGGCAGAGAAGCTGGCAAGGACGAGAAAAAAATGTCTAAGTCTGAAGTTTATCCTCCACCACAGGTGAAATGCGCCCAATTTGCCTTCAAGGTGTTTGAAAAATTTCCAACATGTTCTCATCCTCTTGCCACCTCCAAATGCGCCCACCCTCAAGGAGAAAGTTTAAAATTTTTCTAAGTCTCATCCTCTTGCCACCTCAAAATGCGCCCAAGGGAGGTTGATAGCATAAAAAAAGTTCTAAGTATAAACTTTATCCTCCACTAGTAAAATGCGCCCACTCACAAGAAAGTCAAGGAAAAGTCAAAGTGTCTCGTCCTTCAGCATAGGCTAAATGCGCCCACATGCTAGCAAGAAGCATAAAAAAAATCTAAGGCAAGAAACTCGTCCTCCACCATGCCCAAAATGCGCCCAAGGAGAGTTAATAAGAAAGAAGTCAAAAAGGTCAATGATTCTCATCCTTCACACATAGTAAAATGCGCCCAAATGGGGCCATGTGAAGACAAAATAGGGGAGCTCAAAGGTCACAAGGTGGCGTTGCATGTGCTTCATCCCTCATAACCTCCAAAATGCGCCCATGTTTTAAGCTTCATCCTCCTCTACATATAAAATGCGCCCAAATACATGCATGTGAGGACAAAGAAGTGAAGTTGAAGGGTCATTCCTCTTGGATGTCTAAATGCGCCTAGATTGAGATGTGAAAAGTGAATGGATGTGGTAAATAAGGTGAAGGATACTTCAAAGCATGGTAAAAGGAGGTAGATGTTAGGCGTTATCCCTCTTCAAGCCTCAAATGTGCCTAGGGTGGTAGGTGTTGGAAAAAGTTCTAAGGCGTGTGGTGGTGAAATAAAAATTGCTAGGCGTTGGAAAAATATTCTCCATGGCAAGTGGTATGCGCCTAAAGTAAAGTGTTGAGGGTGGAAATGAAGTGCTTAGGCGTGATTTTCCTCAAATATTAGGTAAGGTGATGAAGAAATTTCCCTAAGGCGTGGTGAAGATTGCTTCAAGTGGGATATGCGCCAAGTATAAGATGATATGCTAGGCGTTGAGAATGCCAAGGTGGTGAGTGAAAATGACATGCCTAGGCGTTGGAAATTGCCAAGTGAAAAATAAAATATGTTAAGTGTGGTGTGCTCCAAGTGAATTGTTTGAAATAAATTCCCTCGCCATAGGAAGAAAGATTTTCCAAGTCAAATAAAATTTTCTAAGGGAAACTTTTTTTCAAAAAAATTTGTAAGGCGCAAATATTTTCTCCCTTAGAAAAATGCTTAAGTCTGGAGAGGTGGTGGAATTTTTCCTGAAGCACGGGAAAAATTGCCTAGGTGAATTTGATTGAATTCTTCGTGGGACTAATCTTCCAGAGTCAGAGATGAATGAAATTGAATATCAGAGCTCCAGTTAGTGAAATGAACCTCTCAAAGATGATACGCTCTTGAGGAAGATGGGTTGAAAATTTGGCTAAGGCATGAAGAATCATGATGAAGGCATAAGTTGGCTACTAGAGGCGATGAACGAGAAAATCAGGTAAATAGGTTAAGATTATATTATGAAATGTTCTAATGCTCTTCTCCTTGCTTGTTTTGCAGGAGGAACGTCGAGATCAAGCGGTGATGACTTAGAGTGATGAAGCAAGTGATTCAAGACGACATCTCAACCTCGAAGGAAGAAAAATTGCAAGAAATTGGCTAAGTGTTAGCTCAAGTGACAAAGAAGTTGAGGAACAACGCCAAGAAAGAAGATCAAGGACAGTGTGAACGCGTCTACAAATGGAATCTTCTAGAAGGATGATGGCGCATTTATTACCCCTCTCCTTTGTGGCGGTTTTTAGGGCAAATCTTGTTTAGGGCTGAGGTGGCACGATCTGGGCCACCCAGCCGATTGTAACCCTAGCCGTCTTTTGGGACTTGGCTAGCTATAAAAGGGGGAGTCCCCCTCATTTGTAATTCATTAGAAATTAGATTTAGAGGCAGAGGCAGAGCTTAGAGGAGTAGAGAGAAGTTGATAGAGTAGAAAGTAAAGTAGTGTAGATTGAAAAGGAAGGAAAGTCTTCCCTTTGGATACTTTGTAAGAAGTTGTCATGTATGCTTTCATAATAAAAGAATTTTCATTGATGGTGAATTCTTCTTTGTTGTGAATAGTTGTTGAGGCTTCTTCGTCCTTCCAATTCACGTAGTATCTTGAAGTAGCTTAAAGTAAAGTAGTTTTCACTTTCATGCAAGTAGATGTTAGTTGTGGACTTGTGGTATTAATTGAGGCAACTTCATTTCTATCCATACCACTAGCGGCTTGCTGACGGCAGGTCTGCCTTGTGTGGTCAACTGGAAAACTTTACAAACTTAACTTCGATTGTGATTCATGTGTTTGTATGCGTCGTTCTGATGGTGCTTACATGTTGAGTTATAATTTGAAAACCTTTTGCCACTCCCTTGAAGATTGCACCGACTTTGTGTAAGTTGTCCAACGTGAGGCTGAGCAGAGTCTGGTCGAAGTCTGTCGAGATTGATCCCACATTCCATCCTTAGATAAAGGATTAACTTCTTAGGCCCTACCCCCCTTTTTAATTCAGTTCATTTCCGGTTAGGATTAGGAAATTCGTGCTCATTTGCCAAAACATTCGAATCGCACGCAAAGCCCTTAGTCTGCTGTCTGTTGTCAGCTATCGAACAATTGTGTAAGTCCCCTCGTGAGAACACAGCAACTCACATCAAACCAACTGAGGGTATTCTAAGTATTCGGAACCTTGGAGTTGAAAGCATGATCTTACTCGCAATCTTAGCATGCTGAATACTTTGTTCAAGAGAGGATAGGGTATCTGTTGGGAAACTTTATTCTGTGTTGGTGCGGTCTCAAAAACCACGTCAACAAGTACAATCTTGAAGATGGTTCCTACGTCGGGCTTGATGAAGTGCAGGATTAATTCCAGAGTGTTGTTCGCAGTTGCAATCTAGTTGGTGGAAGGATAGGCCATATCTCAATGATGTTAGCAAAGTTTGAGAAAGCGGCCAATGAGGTCGAAGATTTCCTTAGGTCAGTTGCAGATGCTGAAGATATTCTAGAAAAACGGTGTTTTGCTATTGAGGGCATAGATGTGCCAAACCGGGTTATAGTTTCTAATTTTCTAGTGGATGTGATTGAGCTTTAAAGCAGCTTTCTTCTAGAAGCTTTCTTTCCCGCTTTCTTTCTATTCTTGGAATGATTCTTATCCATTCTTTGAGAAGAGAAAGAAGATAAAATGTAATAGATAGTTGGCGTTTCCTGCTTTTTTTGCTTTCTTAGGTGTTAGATGTTATCTTCTTTCTAGATTTAGTAATAAAGCTTGCTTGCTGAGCAAGCCCTAGATTGTGAAAGCAAGGAGATTTTAGGGTTCCCCACTCCTCTGCTTGTCTATAAATAAGAGCCTTTGCTCATTAGTTTCTCTAACCATGCTAGTGATAACAAAACGCTGAGCCTATTGTGCCTTCTGTTTGTTATTAAAGTGTTGTTCAATTTTGTTGTGATAGCAAATTGTTGAGCCTCTTTAGCCAACAAGGAGTTAGTGTGATTGCTGTTTCTATTGTGTAAGAATAAGATTGCAAGCCTCTTTAGCTGCAATTTCTTGTTCCAGGCATGTTAGAAGTGAGTTTTGTTCCAGAAGTTTGAGTAATAAAATCATGAGCCTCCTTTGCCTTGGTCCAAAATCTCAGATTTCCATTATTTATGTTCTACTTTTGTGATCTTGATTTCAACTTGCATTGAAGTGTGCAGATGTTTGTTGAGAGAGAGTTTATCGAAGTATTTTGTCAGAAAATCTACCTTGTTCATTTCTAGTTTCTCTTGCTCTGCTTATTACTTGAGAAGTTAGTCGTGTCTTTAGTTTAAGTTAGTCGTAGTTGAAGTTCTTAAAACAGAAAATCTCAGCTGCGGCGTTTGTGTTTAATAACCTTGTGCTCTAAGCTGATCAAAAAGATAGGCAACTTAGTTCTTAGTTTACTTTCTTTCAACACCATCAGCAAGAGGGAGCTTCCCCTCCTAATTTGAAGAGCAGTTTATCTGTGCATAGCTGTCCGTTTCAAATACGCATTCCAGATGTGCGAATTTAAACGCCAACAAAATGTAATTTAATCTAACATCCCCCCTTAAGTGCAACTTAGGGAGAATGAAAATGCAAAAATGAAGATGCAGTATGGGTCCCGGCTACACAACCATGTTAGGTACCCATTTACAATGCAAAAAAGAAATCTCTCACAACTGGAGAAAAGGAGGAAAACCTTGTGGGAAAAAACCCCTCTCCAAAAGAGAAAAAAGAAAACAAAAACGATGCATGGATGGAGGACTCAATCACACCCCCCAAGGACTACATACATCATGTATATACCATCAATAGCCCCCCCATAAGAGGGAAAGAGAGAGACTATATAGCCCCCCCATAATGTGTAATCACTTGCAAAAATAGTAAGTGTCTAAAGACAAAACATGATCCAGTGTCGACAAACTTGTCTTCCTTTCGGAAGAGACAAAACCAAATACAAATGTAGGTATGCTTCCCATTCCAGATAGGAATTGAAAGAAAGAAGCATGAAAATGTATGACGGTGTCTCTGAAATTTGTTCATGTGTCACCAAGACCTTGGAAAATGATGCCATGAACCAATCAGGAACATGCCCAATCACAATAGAAGGTGACAAACAAGGTACCACTAGAAACTGATCCTGAACAATATCCAGAGACTGAAATGGGATGACAATAGTTGTACCACAACTATCATCAAATAGGAGGGATATACCCTCAAATGTGTCCTCCAAATCTGAAATGTGAGATTCCACGAACAATGAACCAATGTCTGACAAATAGTAATCCTAATCAGGAAGATCAACTACGGAATAACCTTCATGAGATAGAGAGGAGCACCATGCTACTTCACCAGAGAGAAAATGGAATATGAGATGATTACTTTTACATATAGTACAGGCTTTTAAAGTCGTGAAATATATGGTGGGTGAGAAGCTTCCCAACACGGAAAAAACTACTCGAAAGATTAATTACAAACTATTATGCCTAAGTTAAAACTTAAGACTAAATGTAATTTACTCTAACAAAGTGTTTAACCAAGTTTGGCAAGGGATCAAATTTCCTCAATGTTTACACAACAATATTAATACCCCATGGGACCCGTGAGTTGATGCTTAGCAAGAAAATCTCTAGATCTTTCATATTAAAATAAGTCTAAAATACATTCAAGGATGTTGCAACACCTGCAAATTTGACAACATAAAACTATTGTGCTCAAACCCACATCAACAATCGATTTCATAGCCTAATGCTGTTGATTTTACATTTGACTCGAATCCAACACAGAGCCATAAATTTCCTTTCACATTTACATAATTACATTACAAACTAAATAATAAGCCAGACTTACAAAGATGCAAGATAAATAACAAGGCATTTCCTATATTAGTGGTCTGAAATACATTACAATGCTACAACAAATATAACAAATTGGTAATATAGTGCTCACTCCCAGGACAACTGGGATGTCGTGCTACTTGATACAACTAAAGATCCATGACCTTGAAGCTTGCGTGCGAACGTTGGGTGATCCTCTTGCCAGGTAAAGGGGTTTTTGTCCTCATTCCTATGTAACCAAAGGGTTTTCGTCCTTTGGTCTTTGGAAATTTGAGGGTTTCATCCTCAAATTTGACTATTCAAACATTAATGCGTAGAACACTACTGATTAGGGTTTTGATTTTGAGAATGGTCCATAATACTAGATTAATTAAAAAACCATGAAATACAACTACTTTAGAGCATTCAAACGACTTGGGAAAGAGATCCATTGTTGTTGGCCCTTGAGGTCATTAGCATTAATGATATCCTTCGATTTGTGTGTAGTGTAGAGAAGAGCCCATGAAAACCTTTGAAGTGGTGACCAAACTTCAATTATCGCTTTAATGTAACATGTTCATTATCATCCTTCAAGCCACATCTACATGTGAATTTGCACCCCTTTTAAATTTAAATAATTTTTTTGAGCAATAAAACCCTTATGGAGAAGTTGCGTGGTCGAATTTAGCGTTAATGGCACTTTTGTGTCGTATTGGGAGATAGGTGAGGTGAATAGTGTGAATTGGCGAGAAAGTCAAAGTATGGGGTCTAGGGATCCTGCATGACGCATGCCACAAGTTAAGAGTCAGGGAGTTGGGGGAAGGCATTTTGGTAGGTAGAAGTCCAAAACTCCAATAAGGGGAAAGGAAAGAGTAGGGTTTGGTAGAAAGGCATGCTGATATGATAAAGTTCAAAATTTTGCCAAGAACCAAGGAGAAGTTGGATTTAGACAGAAAGGCATGTTGGTATGATGAACTTTGAAAGCTCAACAATTAATAGACACTTAGAGATATGACCAAAAACACCCCACATTTAGAAGTTCTAAGTCCTTTGTAGCTTCTAACACATGGGGAGGCAACTGGGGGATGATGATGGACCATACTTAGGCCTTGGCTTAGCTCGTTGAAAATAGGAATTGGCCTTTTGTTCCACAAACAAAAGTTGATTAAAAAGGGGACATCACATTCGATAGCTACGAACTTGTTGTTTGGCAGATCCAACATACCCAAGGCTAGGTGCAGTTTTCATGGGGGGCTAGAAACACAATATTTTGCCATATCTAAACCCTTATCAACAACTTTAGCATTAACCTCTCTAGAATCAACAAGGCTACAATTGTACGATGCTATTAGGATGCAACTTGTTGGCTGGTAAACCAAAATAATTAATAGATGCAAAGGCTTAAATATTTCACAATAGTAGTAAATAACCGCAAACTTTAGGTGCAACATTTATTGTAGTTGAAAACAATGATTAGCAGCTGGGTGCAACCATTATGAGGGTTGGAAACAAGGAATAAATGGTTGGAAACATAAAAAAGGTAGATCCAATACGACCACAGCCCTAGAATGATGGAAATCAGCAATAATTGATGTAAAATTAGTAATCCAATATGGGCACCAAAAGATTTGCTTGCAAATTCCTAATCTACATTAATTCAGCATAATTGTGACTCTTGAATAGAATCACCTCCAATGGATAAAAGGGTTATTGTCCTCAAATCCAAATATGGAAACTGTAATGTCCCCATTTTGGGATTACCCTAAATCTGTCTTGATTTCTTGAAGATATCCTTTAATGATGGTCTAGTGTTCATATTGCATTCTTTTTCTCTTTTTCTTGATCAATCATAGGATAAAGACATTCATAAATTTATTCATTTTTCTATCAAATAATCACAATTACTTATAAGGCTCAATAATTGCTACAAGTATCTTTATTATATAATCGTATTATATATGTAATTGCATACAATAATGTCAATGGAACATAACATATCAGCAATGTTATAAGATAACTAGTAGCATGCATGATTTATTATTCCCCATGCAATCAATAAAAAAAATAGATAACATTAAATAAATAGCATCATGTATGAATTACTATTAATTAGACTATTATTTAAATCCAGGATGTATTTATCAACATCATTATTTAAAAGTACAAACATTTATCTAACTTATTATTTAAATTCATAAAATACTTATCTCCTTATATTCATAAAAATACTTATCTACTTTCCATCTGCCTGTCTTTATAAATTTCAGATGATCTTGCAAGTCTATATTTTATCTCTTGTTTCCCCTTCTATTCTCTATTTCCTTCTTCCTTCCATATATATATCTCATTCTTTCCCTTTTTATATCTTCACATTCAAATGAGAAGATGTATCTTTTTGAAAAGAGACATTCATTAGAAAAGACACAACCTTTTGAAATGATTGCTGCCTTTTGAAAACTAATTCCAAGCCTTTCTAATTTTTATTTTATTGTTCTCTACACACTATTGATAGATCTCCTTTTTACATCATCATTCCTTTACTCTTCTATCTTCTTCCTCAAATCTGAAGTGTCTTTTTTTTTATCTTTCCACAAACTTATTTTATATCTTTATACCTCAATGAAGAGAGGCATCTCTTTGAATAGAGATAACCCCACAAATGGACATGACTTTTAGTTAAACATTCCTTAATGATATCTTAAATTATATTCATTTTATTATTTTGTTTTGATGTGTATTATATTTTACTATTTAATTTATTTGTAATATTATTTATATTTATTATTTAAATATGTATATTTTAATATTTATAATATTATCTCTTAATAATTATTTGATAATTATGATAATATTTATATTAATTGATTTTATTGTGTTATATTAATTTGATACATTTTTAGTATTTATTTTATTATTTAAATTGCCATTATTTACAATTTTATATTCCATAATTATCTTGTTTTAATCCCTTATTTCTTTGCTTGCTCCATTTATTTCTTCAATATATATTATTATATTTTATATTCTAATAATATTTAAATTATTAGAATTCATATTTTAATATTTACGATATTATCTTTGATAATTTAATTATAATATTATCTTTGTGATAATTATAATTACTAATGTTTATACTTTTATTATGTTTTTATCTTATTTAATTATTATCTTAATGTTGAGATTTCGGGGACATGACAGTCCTCCCCTCCCAATTTTGCTTGTCCTCAAGCAAAACATCTTAGTTTCTTCTAGGATCTCTTTTTCTAACCTGTCACCAACGGTGCACAGGTTAGTCACGATTATACATATAATTTAAATGAGAATATTTTATAATGATTACTCTATTTGAATGTGTATATCTATTAAAAATATAAATATATGAAATATATACTTATCTTTGATATTCTTGGGTGGTGGGGACATCACAAGTCTCCCCCTCTTGGCTTTGTTGGTCCTCAAGCAAATGCAATGTCTTCTTCCTTAATATACTTGTATTTGTCTATATGAGAGAGAAAGCTTGTAACAATCATCACATTTAATCTCTTTAAGTTGTCTGGATACCTCACCTTTGGAGTGTAACCAACTTTAATCAAGAGAAGGGTTGTAACAATCGTTACAACTAAACCTCCTCAAATCTTCTAGTGTAATGTCCCCATTTTCCGAGCATCAGAGTTCGTAAGGATTAGCCTATCAATTGACCCTCGTAGGCTAACACTGATAGTTAGAGGGTCCTTTGTGGCAGTAATCAGGGTGTTTTTCTCCTTCAGAGCTCAATATGGGTTCAGTTTGGCCTTCGTTTGACTCAGTTCTTCATACTTACTATTTATAGTAAGTCACCATTTTAGGGGAGTCAGGGTTACTAAATTCAGTAAGGCACCCGAACAAGTCTCAGATGCAGTGTTGACCTCTTATTTGGTTGGATGGGCAAAATATTAAATGATTAATGATTAATTATCATTAAAGGTACTTTAATGATAATTAAATATTATAAAGTTAAATTATAATTTAAAAGTGTACTTTATTTCCGATGAGGCCATGACCCTCAATTTAAATCACTTAAAGTACATTTTTATATTATTATTTTGGACACCC
The DNA here is from genome assembly GCA_007258455.2 of Sequoia sempervirens. Lineage (NCBI taxonomy): Eukaryota > Viridiplantae > Streptophyta > Pinopsida > Cupressales > Cupressaceae > Sequoia > Sequoia sempervirens. The sequence goes on along the minus strand of VDFB02023645.1, from coordinate 106,662 downwards.
AAGGTTAGAGAGATATTATAAAGTTTTATTAAAAACCTAAAGTGGATTTCAAAAGAGGATTAAAAGCAGCTTAAGAGGTCGACCTTCTTGAGGAATTATAAAAGGGCATCAAAGGCATTCGAATTCATTATGTTTTGAGAATATTAAATTGTGTCTTTGGAGTTCGTGCTTGGAGAGGAAACCAGTTAGGGTTTTCTGCCAATTCCGCATTGGAGAACGAAAACTCTTCAGTGTTAGTGCAATTTTGAGGTTGTGCAATACCATCTGATATTATTGCTTGAGAGGGCTTCTGTCATGTCCCCTTCCAGTTGACATCTCTTAGAGCCATTATGATTAGCCTATTATGCGACCCTTGTAGGCTGATAGGATGGATAGAGGGTCTTGATGGAGCTTGGCTTGGCTTCGGTTGTCAGAATCTTACCAATTGGCTTTCGTTCGGGCTCTTTCGGACACCATTTGCCTGAGTTGCTATTTTTAGCAGTATTTGGCACTCAGCGAGGCACCCCTGCTATTTTTAGCAGTATGGTTTGGTCATGTGCAGGATCATTCACTTATTCACCAGCTTCAGACGGTTCGTGAATCAGACACATTTTGAGGGAGATATTAATATTTAATTGATTAATTAAATATTAATTTTTCGGAGCTTATATTATAAAGTTATAATATTTTAATATTATAACTTAAGTGAATATTTAAGTGGTCGACCATCATTGAAAAGGGGACCATTTTTAATTAATCATTTAATTAAAAAGAGGCGTCCAACTTTGGAAAAATTAAAAGGTGAAAACACAATTTTATTTTAATGATTGCCTTTTTGGGGAAAAGTCGACTTCTTGAGAATATAAAGAATTTTCATTGAAAACAGAGCCATTATGTTGAATATCAAATTTTTGTGCAAGTCTTCTTTCGGAGAACGAAGCCAAGGGTTTCCGTTGTCTACAGGCATTGGAGAACGAGCCATCTTCAGTGTTGTGATTCAGAGGCTGTGATATAACAGCTGATCTATTGCTTTCAGAGAGATATTCATTTAGGAGTTATCACAGAGCATTCACAGAATATTTATCAGTCAGGGTTTTGATCTGGAATTCATCTGGCAGTCAGTTGTTTAGAGGCGCCTATATTTGCTTCATACTTTGCATCTCTTTCAAGGGCCGTACCAATCATTATCTGCTGTTTCAGATCCGTACATCTGCTGTTTCTAGGGCCGTACTAGCAAGTACAAGGCCGTAATTTGTCATCTAGAGCAAAGCGCCTTCATTCTTGGCATTCTGGATTGTTCAGCTTGGGCGCATAACCTTCCAGCATCATCTACAAACATTCACGGAGGGAGAAAGTGGATTATTATTATAGCCGTACCATTTCATGATTATTCCAGGCAGCTGCAACTTCCAGGTTTTTAATAAATAAAGTTGTTATTTTTATATTGCATGTTACCAGATCTTTGATGTAATAAGTATAGAAAATCAATAAATAGTCTGGCATCGAGAGGTTTTGAAGATCCTATCATTTCAAGAGTTATATTATTTTATTTAAATTTATTTAGCCATTTCTTGCAAAATCGCATTATATCATTTATGCACATAAACACCAAAAAAACCAAAAACGTCAAAAACAAGCAAAAACACAGACAGTTCAAAGTTCAGTTAGAACAAGGGTTTCTACAGTGGTATCAGAGCTAAATCCTGCCATCCTGAGGGTTTAGCAATCTTATGCAGCCACAAGAGGTTGGGTCTCACAGGTATTACACTCGCAGGAGAGCCTTGATTGACAGGCAACGGGGTTTGAACAGGCAGCCGGGAAACATGGCTTACATAATAGATATTTCTAGAACAGATATTCCTCAAAACCCTAGGGATCAGGACGATGCAGAGGTTTTAGACACTCTCAGAGACTTAGGAGCAGGTCAACGGCAGTCCAACGATGTGCTACAATAGTTGGCAGTGGTAATCCAAAGGTTAGGGACGCCGAGGAGACCGTCACCACATCGTGACGAGGACAGGAGTGATGCAGGATCCCGGAGAGCACCTAGGACTGTTTCACGGACGCCAGACAGGCCCACTAGGCCTACTTTTGTGAGACAAGAGTCCGATGAGGCTATTGCAGGTGAGGAGCATGAGGAGTTGTTTGCAGATACACTTATGGCGGTGAACGAGGAGTGGGAGTTAATACCACCTGATGTCAGAGAGAGGATCACTTTTGACCAATTCATCACACAGAGGAGAGAACATCACAGAGGTCGACAGGATTTGAGGCCTAGACATCAGAACAATGATTTGAAGCATGCTACAAACAGGCTCACTCTAGCGATGTTCGATGGTAGTGGCAAGGTTACAGTTTAGGCCTGGATCAGTAAACTAGACACGTTCCTCACATTGCGTCCGATGGCTGAGAGAGATGCTATTAGGTATGCGACACTGCATCTTGAGGGGGTAGCTTACGACTGGTGGCACCATGGGATGGTGACACTCCAGCATGATCAGATCACTTCATATCAGGAGTTTGTTGACAGGTTGGATCCAGAATCCTATTTCAGAGATTTGGCTCAGTTGCGACAGAGTGGCAGTTTGGAGTCTTACATAGGTGACTTCTAGCGACTGTCAGTTATGGTTCCTAATATTTCAGAGAGGCGACTTGTAGTGCTTTTCATGGAGGGACTGACAGAGCCATTGAGAGGTTGGATCAAAGCCTTTGATCCTCCTTTGTTACAGGAAGCTATGAAGAAGGCGCGAAGCATGGAGTTGGCAGCACTATCCAGCAGATTTAACTCCAGAAACACTTCTTCATTTAGGGACAATAAGGGCTTCAACAAAAACAGAGAGAAATCAGATTTTAACAAAGAAAAATCAGATTTTAAGAATGATTCAAAGGGCAAATCAGCAGCACCACCCTTGGATCGAGAGGCTCTTAATGATCTACGCAGGAAGAAGCTTTGCTTCTACTGCAAAGGTCCCTATGATGCCAACCATGATTGTCCTTTGCGGCCTAAGGGCAAGGCCAATCGAGTGATGTGGGCTTATTACGAGGAGTCGGAATTTGAGAGTTCCGAACAGCAGGAGAGTTCTGAGGAGTTAGAGTCAGAGGCTTCGGAGCCTAAGGTAAAGGCAGAGTCAGAGCTTCAGATTCAGGAGGCACGGTTATCTAGCATTCAGCAGGAAGGTTCATTCAAACTTCGTGGAGTTTTGGCAAGACAGAGGGTCATTACCCTTCTTGATACAGGAGCCACCCACAATTTTATCGATGCTAGATTTGTGGAGAAGCGCGGACTCATCAATGAGGAGTTCGAAGGCATTAGGGTTAAGGTGGCCGACGGTTACACTCTCAGGTGTGAACGTATGATTAAGGATCTTCCTTTGCGCTTGAACAACTATGAGTTCAAGGCTGATTATTATGTGGTGAACATGGGGGATATCGATTTAGTCTTGGGCATGAAGTGGCTTCATTCACTTGAGGAAGTCACTCTTCGTCTCAAAGACATGGAGATTCGTTTTGATGTGGATGGGAAGACACATATTCTGAAGGCAATTCGGGACAGCAACATCAAAACTATTTCCTTTCGTCGGATGGAGAGACTCATGCGACACGACATGGTAGAGTGGGCTGCCGAGTGCACATTGGCACCTATACAGGAGGGATAGTATAAGACGGAGTATCATCCTGACATTCAGCAGTTGAGAGTCAAGCATGAGAAGGTATTTAGTGATATTCCACCAGGGAGACCTCCAGACAGGGGCATTGAGCACATTATAGAGCTTGAGGAGGGCGCTAAGCCCGTCATGATCACTCCTTACAGGCATCCTAAGAGGTTGAAGGATGAGATAGAGAAGACTATCAAGGAGTTGCTTGCGATGGGTCACATTCGACCTAGTAAATCACCATTCGCTTCTTCAGTTGTTCTAGTGAAGAAGAAGGATGGCACCCTTCGCATGTGCATAGATTACAGAGTCCTGAATAAGAGGACTTTCAAAAACAGGTACCCAATACCTCGTATAGATGAGCTTATTGATGAGCTCCATGGTGCATGCTATTTCACGAAGATAGACTTGAGATCAGGATATCACCAGATCAGAGTTCGTGAGTAGGATATTGAGAAGACTGCATTCCGTTGTCATTGTGGGCACTTTGAGTTTGTGGTGATGCCATTTGGGCTCACCAACGCGCCAGCGACATTTCAGTCCACCATGAACATGGTCTTCCATTCACTGCTGAGGAGATTTGTACTTGTCTTCTTTGATGACATTCTTATTTATAGCAGGACTTGGTAGGAGCATTTGGCTCATCTGGCGACCGTGCTCAGTATTTTGGAGAGGGAGTCCTTGTACGCCAAGGAGTCCAAATGTGATTTGGGGATGACCGAGTTGCTCTACTTAGGTCATATCATCAGTGCAGAGGGAGTGCGGATGGATTCTGAGAAGATCCGTGCTATTATATACTGGCCTACTTCGGCGAACCTTACACAACTGCGAGGATTTCTTGGTTTGTGTGGGTTTTATCGCAGATTCGTGAGTGGTTATTCACGTCATGCAGCACCTATGACGGATTTGTTGAAAAAAGGTGCATTCTGTTGGACTCCTGAGGCATAGGAGTGTTTTGTGAGGTTCAAGGAGTTGATGACTACGTGCCCAGTGTTGGCACTACCAGATTTTTCGAAGCCTTTTGAGCTTCAGTGCGATGCTTCTGGTGAGGGCATTGGAGCGGTGCTTATGCTGGACAAGCACCCTATTGTGTATGAGAGCCGTAAACTCAGAGGACCAGAGAGGCTCTACAGTATTTATGATAAGGAGATACTTGCGATAATGCATGCCTTGGCAAAATTTAGGCAATATCTTGTGGGCAGTAAGTTCTGCATTAAAACTGACCACAACAGTTTGAGACATTTCCTAGGGCAGCGAGATCTCAATGATCGTCAGCAGAAATGGGTGAGTAAATTGCAGGCATATGACTTTGATATCTCTTACATCAAAGGCACCCAGAATGTAGTGGCTGATGCTCTCTCACGCAGGCCTTATTTGAGCTCTATGGTTCACATTACAGAGGATTGGAGGCATATGATTGTGGCAGAGTATGCCAAGGATACTTGGGCATCCAGTATCGTTGAGGGATCAATGGTTGACACTAGATACACGCTTGTGAATGACTTGATCATTTCAAGAACAGGATTTATTTGATCCCAGGTTCAGAGATGAACATTATCATGCGAGCCTTTCATGATGTACCTACAGCAGGCCATCCTGGGTACTTCAAAACGTATAGACAGATTCGGGAGAGATTTACATGGAAACGTCTCAAGGCAGACGTTCTTCAGTATGTGTGTGAATGCCCTGTTTGTCAGCAGAACAAGCAGGAGAACACATACCCGACAGGATTATTGCAGCCACTTCCGATTCCTAATAGGAAGTGGGAATGCCTATCGATGGATTTCATTATGGGCTTGCCTAAAGCCCAAGGACGGGATTGCATATATGTAGTTGTGGATCGGCTAATGAAGTATGCCCACTTCTTTCCGATTACCACCACTTACACAGCTACACAGGTAGCAGAGGTCTTCTTCCGTGAGGTATTCAAATTACATGGGTTGCCTCGGAGCATAGTGAGCGACAGGGATAGTCGATTCCTAAGTCACTTCTGGCAGGAGGTGTTCAGACTTTGTGGGACCGAGCTTACACCGAGCACCAGTTACCACCCGCAGACCGATGGTCAGATAGAGATAGTGAATAAATGGGTGGAAGGTTACCTCTGGAACTATATTGCAGGGCAGCAAAAGGCGTGAGTCAAGTGGATACATCTGTGCGAGTATTGCTATAATACTACCTTCCACATGACCATTCAGATGTCCCCTTTCATGGTGTTGTACGGTTATGAGGCGCTGAGCTTTCTGGATTTGCTACTGAGTGACAGTAGAGTGCCGAGTGTTGGAGATTTGTTGCAGGAGAGTCAAGACACTATGAGGGCTCTCAAAGAGAATATTGCTAAGGCACAGAATCAGTAGAAGCAGTACGCAGATCAGAAGAGGACAGAGAGGTCTTTTGAGGTGGGTGACATGGTTTATCTTATGTTGCAGCCCTACCATTAGTCTACTCTTAGGAAGAGTGGTTCAGAGAAGCTTAAGCCACGATATTATGGTCCTTTCAGGATTCAGAGGCGTGTTGGAGAGGTGGCTTATGAGCTAGAGCTTCCGACAGAGAGCAAGGTCCACAATGTTTTCCACGTGTCACGTCTCAAGAAGGCGTTGGGACACCGTGTGGTACCTTCGGTTTACCTCCTTAGATGATGAGAAGTTGATTCTAGCACCTAAGTCTATCTGGAGTACAGAGAGAGACAGTTGTGTAGGAGGACTATCAGGGAATATTTGGTGAAATGGAGAGATTTGCTAGTGGAGGATGCTACATGGGAGAGCGAGGATATTCTGCAGCATCCAGAGTTGAGATTGCTTGAGGACAAGCAATTTCAGGAGGGGCGGAATGTCATGTCCCCTTCCAGTTGACATCTCTCAGAGCCATTATGATTAGCCTATTATGCGACCCTCGTAGGCTGATAGGATGGATAGAGGATCTTGATGGAGCTTGGCTTGGCTTCGTTTGTCAGAATCTTACCAATTGGCTTTCATTCCGGCTCTTTCGGACACCATTTGCCTGAGTTGCTATTTTTAGCAGTATTTGGCACTCAGCGAGGCACCCCTGCTATTTTTAGCAGTATGGTTTGGTCATGTGCAGGATCATTCACTTATTCACCAGCTTCAGATGGTTCGTGAATTGGACACATTTTGAGGGAGATATTAATATTTAATTGATTAATTAAATATTAATTTTTCAGAGCTTATATTATAAAGTTATAATATTTTAATATTATAACTTAAGTGAATATTTAAGGGGTCGACCATCATTGAAAAGGGGACCATTTTTAATTAATCATTTAATTAAAAAGAGGCGTCCAACTTTGGAAAAATTAAAAGGTGAAAACACAATTTTATTTTAATGATTGACTTTTTGGGGAAAAGTCGGCTTCTTGAGAATATAAAGAATTTTCATTGAAAACAGAGCCATTATGTTGAATATTGAATTTTTGTGCAAGTCTTCTTCCGGAGAACGAAGCCAAGGGTTTCCGTTGTCTACAGGCATTGGAGAACGAGCCATCTTCAGTGTTGCGATTCAGAGGCTGTGAAATAACAGCTGATCTATTGCTTTCAGAGAGATATCTTCATTCAGGAGTTATCACAGAGCATTCACAGAATATTTATCAGTCAGGGTTTTGATCTGGAATTCATCTGGCAGTCAGTTGTTTAGAGGCGCCTTTATTTGCTTCATACTTTGCATCTCTTTCAAGGGCCGTACCAATCATTATCTGCTGTTTCAGATCCGTACATCTGCTGTTTCTAGGGCCGTACTAGCAGGTACAAGGCCGTACTTTGTCATCTAGAGCAAAGCGCCTTCATTCTTGGCATTTTGGATTGTTTAGCTTGGGCGCATAACCTTCCAGCATCATCTACAAACATTCACGGAGGGAGAAAGTGGATTATTATTATAGCCGTACCATTTCATGATTATTCCAGGCAGCTGCAACTTCCAGGTTTTTAATAAATAAAGTTATTTTTATATTGCATGTTACCAGATCTCTGATGTAATAAGTATAGAAAATCAATAAATAGTCTGGCATCGAGAGGTTTTGAAGATCCTATCATTTCAAGAGTTATATTATTTTATTTAAATTTATTTAGCCATTTCTTGCAAAATCGCATTATATCATTTATGCACAAAAACACCAAAAAAACCAAAAACGTCAAAAACAAGCAAAAACACAGACAGTTCAAAGTTCAGTTAGAACAAGGGTTTCTACAGCTTCATTTAGGAGTCCATTTGGAGCTTATAGGTGAAAAATCAACATAAGGGTCTGGAGTTTATTGCTGAAGAACATTTATAGTTGGTTGTGAATCATCCTTCTTTGGCACATGGAGTTACATCATTCTTGTTGGGAGAGATTATCAACAAATTATTCAAGGTTTTAAGAGCAGATTGCAAGTTTTCATTTGCTGCTACAGTACCCGCGTGAATAGTTGATTTGCTACAGTACGCGTGACCAGTGCTTTTGCTACAGTAGCCGTGAACAGTGAAATCACTACAATAACACGTGAATAGTACCCACGCTACAGTGCCGCTACAGTGATTTATTTTTCTGAGTTGTTTTTTTTTTCAAGGGTTTGAGCAAATATCTAGAGTTCTCTAATGTAGATTTATCAAACCTAATTTCTATGATATTTATTATTGCTGGGAGTATATTTGTGAATGTATACGCAAGTTTTGAAAGGGTTAAGTTCAGAAAATCAGAAAGATATATCTGCAGCAAGGTTCAACGACCATTAGCAGTTTGAAGGCAAAAATCATCATCAATAAGGAGCTACAAAATATCTTATGATTGCTGCCAGAAAATTACCAGGTTCTCCATTTTGTATTCATGTTGCATTGTTAATGAGTTGTATTTATTCATTGCCTAGACATCTTATAAGCTTTGTTGTTCCAATTGCATAGTGTTTAGGATTGCATTGTTGAAGGTCTGATCGCTGTCTTTGACAGCCACATTATTGTAATTGAATATCCAAATTGTAATCAGTCAATCATATGCTCAGTAAAGGGAGGAATAAGGTTGCACATCTATTGTTTGAAAATATGTCCATTGTCATGTTTGCATGATAAATGTTTGTGACAATGCCTATGAGTATCTTTCATGATAGTACAGTCACATACATTCATTGAAAGGCTGCATCTAGTCATAAATTGCATACTATTTTATTACAGTCATTTAGATTATCTCTTTCACCACATGTTCAAGCATCTTGGCATCAAACCAAACAATCAAACACAAACTGAAAACACAAACAGCAAGCTCGGATTTTACAAGATAATTGTTTGACAATATTCCTCAAGGCTCAAATTTAGAGAATAATCATTGGGAGTGCAGTAATTCAGTTGGGGGAGAACATAGGGTTTTCACATCTAGGTACCGCATTCCTGGAGTGTACCAGCCTTGATCTCGAGAGAAAGGTTGCAACAATCGTTACAACTAAACTTTTTTGAATTTTCCAGATATCCAATCTTGGAGTATACCTAGTTTTGATCTGGAGGAAGGTTGCAACAATCGTTACAACTAGACTTCCCCCAAATCTTCTAGGTATCCATTCTTGGGGTATGCCTGGCAGGTATCCAATCTTGGAGTATACCTAGTTCTGATCTTGGAGGAAGGTTGCAACAATTGTTACAACTAGACTTCCCCCAAATCTTCTAGGTATCCATTCTTGGGGTATACCTAGCCTTAATCTTGGAGAAAGGTTGCAATAATCGTTACAACTAGACTTTCTCAAATCTTCTCGGTATCCATTCCTGGAGTATACCTAGCCTTAATCTAGGAGAAAGGTTGCAACAATCGTTACAACTAACTTTCTCAATTATTCTAGTTACTTGGGTCACTTGGGGAAGGATTGTAACAATCGTTACAACTATCCTCCTCCTAGGCTATAAGTAGATCTGTCTTAACTCTGTATTTCTGCAACATCATATGGTTCTTTAAGAAGATTGATTTATTACTTATATAAGGAATATTATATACAGTAGTTGGCTTGTCCCTAATCCCTTAGGGTTTTCGCCATTCTTGACTTTGTTTATTTTTGAAAGCCTCAATGGTTTCTTTCTTTTCCCATGTAGCATCTTATTCAGGGAGTCCTTTCCACTTGATTAGGAACTCGGTGATGACCCTGTTTCTTAACTTCCTCTCTCTGGTATCCATGATGAATTCTGGTTCTAGGGTGAGTTGCCTCTCCTCTTCTAGTGGAGGTAACTTGGTAGCTCAAGCATACAAGCAAATAGCTCAAGCAGGCAACAAGGAACTCAAGCACATGGGCAAGTAGATCAAGCACATAGGCAAGTAGCTCAAACATGCAAGCAAGTAGCTCCAACAAGTATGCAACTAGTTCAAGTAGACAAGTAGGCAGCTCAAGAACACAAGCAACCAGCTCAAATATGCAAGCAACCAACTCAAGCATGCAAGTAATCAGCTCAAGCAAGTAGGCAAGTAGCTTAAGTAGACAAGCAAGTAGCTCAAACATACAAGTAACCAACTCAAGCAAGTAAGCAAGTAGCTCAAGCAAGTAGGCAACCAGCTCAAGCATGTAGGCAAGTAGCTCAAGCAAGCAAGCAACTAGCTCAAGCACACACAAGATGGCAGGAAAGATGCTCTGATACCATTGTAATGTCCCCATTTTGGGATTACCCTAAATCTGTCTTGATTTCTTGAAGATATCCTTTTATGATGGTCTAGTGTTCATATTGCATTCTTTTTCTCTTTTTCCTGATCAATCATAGGATAAAGACATTCATAAATTTATTCATTTTTCTATCAAATAATCACAATTACTTATAAGGCTCAATAATTGCTACAAGTATCTTTATTGTATAATTGTATTATATATATATGTAATTACATACAATAATGTCAATGGAGCATAACATATCAGCAATGTTATAAGATAACTAGTAGCATGCATGATTTATTATTCCCCATGCAATCAATAAAAAAAATAGATAACATTAAATAAATAGCATCATGTATGAATTACTATTAATTAGACTATTATTTAAATCCAAGATGTATTGTAGAAACCCCTGTTCTCCCTGATTTTGAAAACTTGTTGTACCCAAAATTAATTTTTTGGCATTCTGTATAAATTGAGCTAAATCTTGTTAAAATGCCATGTTAAGTTAGTTGTAGGTCAAACCAATCATAGAATCTTGGTGGGTTTCTGTCAAAGAACACACGTGCAAAATTCTGAAAATTTGAAAATTAGGGTTTTTCGCCCCTATTTTCAGGGAAACCCCCGAAAATAGGACCTTCCCAGAAATGATCAAAAATGATTTTGATAGGATTAAAAGACTTCACGATCACATTGGTCAAGTCAGAATCATCAAAAGACATGTTTTACTCTGGTGGGTCTATTTCTATTTTTCAGGAACAAAGTTAGAACCTCTGCAGCCATTAATGGCAGATTGGCCAGTACCAGGTGCTGAAAGTTAAACTCAAAAGCTTCAACGACGCAACCATGGCGGAAAAGGTAAAATGATGCTGTTTGATGAAGGAGATTCCTGAAAGTGAAAAAGGTCAAAATTTGACTAACTCTGGAAACGTTACGAAGGAGAGAACTCAAAATGCTGAAAAGAGCCTTTTTCAAGCAGGGGCGCCCATGATCTTTGAGGGTCAAATGCTGTCAGTAAGATCATCCGAAGCAATCATTCTCGACGTTTGATTACTGACTCAACAGTGAAACAAATATCCAGATCATCCGATGAATAGATCACTAGCAACTGCTGACGAAGCAAAAAGAGGCAGTTGAGGAAATATCAGGAAACCACAGTTAACGGCGAAGTTATAAGGAAAAAGAGCCTTTTCAAAAGAAAGGCGCCCTTTCTTTTGGACTTCCAGATGCTGACCAATGACAAAAGGCTTCCTAGGATAACTCTCTCAGCCCAAGTAGATCACCGGAAAGCGTAAGCGCAAGCACCAACGCACGGCAGGCGATCAGCGGATAATGCGGATCAAAGTAGGCAGCACCCCGGATGGAAATAATCAAGCCAAAGACAAAAGCGCCCTTTTCAAAGGAGAGCCTTGAATAAAGGACCTAAATGAGATCGAGGTTTTACGGAAATTGATCATTCTTGGCGAGCAATTTGGAGTACGTGGAGACATCAGCGAAATCATCGACTCTTGATCTTGAGAAATCGAGATCAAAAGCCTGAGGAGTCATTTCAAAAGGCTGAAGAACGAAGCTTGAAAATTCACTAAGGCATTAGCAAAAGCGCCTTTTCTTGAAAAAGGCGCCCATTCTTTTGAAGACCTAAACTCAGCTTTTTATCATCATGTCTCCCAGGCACTTCTTTCCAGTTTGGATCCAGCTCCGCAGTGAATGTGTCCGCGACATCTCAGGATCAACAGACAACGCTAGATTCAGGATCAAACAGAGGGCTTTCAGGAGAATAAATATTTAAAAACTTGCAAGAAACCAAAAGGGATGCCCAAAGAAGTCAAGGGTCAATTTGTTGACTAAGTCAAGAGCTTTTTTTGGCTAAAACGCTCCACGATTGGTGGAAATCATCTTTTCAACTTTAGATCAAGCCAAAATCACCTTTTGAGCTTGAGTTAAGTCCCCAAACTTGTGGATCTGAAGCTTAAACATATATATTCAAGGTGAAGGCGTCCCATTTCATTATTTCATTGCAGGTTAAGAGATCAAGATCAGCCACAAGCTCTCAAGGATGCCATTGATAGATCTGAACAAGGTTTTCATCCGTTCTTCAATTTTTCTTGCAGATCTGAAGCAGAAGAGGATTGCTATTTTGAGGATTGGATCTAGAGATAGATTTTTTTTCAAGGAATCAGATAAAACCTCCAATCCACCTTCTGTCTATTTCCTCTCTTCTGGTCTTAGGTTTTCTTGCATTTGACAGAAAAAGCAGCAGGCTACATCAGATCAAATCAACTGGGTAGATTCAGCATTATTTTTTAGAGAAACCCATCTCGACAAATTTTCCAAAATCAGCAAACTTGCTGCCCCTATTACAGAGGTTTCAGAAAAGTTTGAGAATCAAAAAATCACGAGGCAGGTTTTTGACCAACATTGGAAATACGAACAAAACCCATGTGCCCAGATTTTTGAAAAATACTTCTCGGCGAGGCGCTATTTTCAAGGGTTTCCGAAAATCATCTGAACAAGGTCAAGATTACAGTCAATCTTTAAGTTTTTCAAGATGCAGTACTCCTAGGTACAATACGAGACCAAGACGGTCTTACTCCATGATTACTTGAAAACCGTTGACACAAATTTACACCAAGTAAATCGATGGATTTGATTTGGAGCAACTGAAAGGCATGAATCAAATCACGTGCAGAATATTGAAGAAGTCCGGTTATTTACTGACCGCATCAATTCCCATCACCTCTGAGCGTAGAGCTTATGTCGCTGTATCAAGCATTACAATCCTACCACGAAGAGAAATCGAGCGAGATGGAAGAATTGTTTTCTTGATCCTAAAGCCTCGAGGATGCTCCGAGCGGTGTTTTGATATTCCATCATGTCCTAACAGCAAAGTCATATCAGTGACGGAATGTGGGAGGGCATTTGAGACAGCTAAGGACAAATGTCAAAAGGTTATGGCTGAAAATGGCTAAAAGTGACAAAGGCAAGCTTGCCTAAGCCGTTGGGACGAGGAGAATGTAAAGATGAGTACGCAGTGTTAATCACTTTACTCAATAGAATCACTGGAGAAGAAGATGGTCGTCAATTCCAGCCATGGATGTACTATATCATTGCTAAAATCATTGGCAAGAGGGAATATTATGACTGGGCCACTTTGATTAGTGACACACTCCACCGACAAATCACTGGGTATCTGGAAGCTCATAGGTTCCACATGTGCTCTTACCTGGTATACTTGATAGCCTTCCAAGGTGAATTTAGGTTATTGAACAATGTGGGAACCTTAGGTGTGTAGAAGGTTCACGAACATTTCGCACGTCTTGAGTTTACTCAAGCGGAGCGACACTTCAAGAGAACGAGTGATAACTTCATTATGCACACAGTACGTGAGCTTAACCATGAGATGCACATGCGTATTTCACAGACAGCCAGAGAGGCAATGGCGGATTGGGCAGATTGGTTCATTCAATTCCCTACGTTCTCCTACATATGCGTGTATGGCTACATTGGCCACCCCGCCATGCTACCAAGATACCCTTCAGATAGGGTAGTCTTCATGGAATTCCTGAGACAGTTGTCCGAGGTTCATGTCTACTTGCGCTTGAAGAGGAAGACAGCTGTTAACTTTCCCGTTGAGATGGGACTATATAGATGTGGATTCGCGGCAGATGCTAAGATGATGAGTCAGGAAACAGCGAGGTTTAACCTCAAGTATCTCATTGATAGAAGATCCTATGATCCCAGAGGACTCTATGCAGCACACCTCGAGCAACACTGGAAATTAGCATAAAGTCTTACATGGAATATTATTAGGAGTAAATTGCAAAGGCCAATTATGAAGTGCGAAGAAAGACTACAGCGGTTCAAACTCTCACAGAGTGCTGATTTTATGTGTGAGATATCGAGGCATCCAGATGATGAAGAAGTCACTCTCTCATTCTTAGCAGATTTAGTTGACTCCCCAGCGGCTCGAGAGGTGGATTGGTATGCCAAAGAAGGCCATCTATAGAAGAAAGAGAGCAGAGTGAGTGGTTAGAAATAGCCAACTCTATCTCGGCGACAAAAATCAGGAAGGTAATCATACGGAAGCGAGAGCATACAGGTTGATCCACCACCTTCGCTAAAAGGGAAGCCTGGCGAAGCAATGGGTGCAATCCTCACAGGGGATGAGAGATCAAGCCTAGAACCTGAGAGGACACAGTGGAGAAAGCCACACACATAGTCTGGAATAATCCACGGGTGACTAACGCGGAGACAAAGGATAGAGGCCCTTACCCCTGATTCGGCCTTAAGTTATCACGGAGGAACCCGGCCGGCCCGGTAGTTGTTAGAAAAGAACCCGATGCATTTGAGCCAATGGCGAAACAACAATAGTAAGCGGCAAGCGAGAAAGCGGTGCACATTGTAGAGCTTGAGCCGCCCAATATCCGCGATATCTGCTTGAGACACAAGTCCTCATCGACTTGGATTCACCACCGAGAGACATTGCTCCAGCAGAGTCTCACACATCTAGCATTCAAGGGCCTCACGTCCCTCCTAGCGAAGTTCGTCGAGATTCTATTTGGCTTGAAGGCTTCCTAGGAAGAAAGAGGGAAAAACCCTCGTATGAACTTTACTTTACCGAATTCGACCACGTCCCACAAGACACGTCGGCGAAGAAGTTAAAGAAACAAGTTCACATAGAAAGGAATGCAGAGTGTGAGATCATCATAGAGATGGCCGCTCCACCAGTAGAGAAAAGCATACACGAGGTCCAAGTCGAAGACTACACTTTGTCTCAACTTAACCTCGGGAAGACTACACGACAGTTGGAGGCAGACCTTCTTGGAATAGCTTCGGTGAGCGCACAAGAAAGGATGGCAAAGGATGAGTGAAAAGCGGCCTTAAGGCTGAAAATCGGCGAGGTCTTACGCAACTGGCTTGATACGCCTTTTAAGCGTCTTCGGCCCTACGGCGGGACTACTAGATCTCACGTGAACAAAATCATTTGGCAGTTGATACTTGTTAGGCAAACGCTTGAGAGATCAAATTGGAAGGATTTGTTCTCTCAGGGTAGATGTATATGCTAACAAACCTATACCGATTCACGAGGGATGACACATGGATTTAGTGTAGAGATCGGCCCGGTCGAACAAAGTTGTAGAAAGAAGGCTTGAAGGCGAAAGCGATTGCAGATTTGCAATTGGCATATCAATCGATATACTTTCAGGGGAAAACCAGCAACATCTTTTTGCTTGGAACAATTAGTACAAGGTGAAAGCCTCGGCTCATTCGATGGAAGTTGATTGATTACGGGCGAACGTTGCCACTATTATCAACCGCCAGAATGTTGGTGATATCTTCCTGTATGGAATATCACAAGTGAGGGAGGAGAATACGAGATGGTTACCTATTGGAATCCGTTCAGGGATGTCATCCAGCAGTACCTTTCTTGATGATCCAGATGGTTGCAAGCTGGCTAAGGTAGCAGCTTTATCAACCAAGTTTGAAGAGGCAGCATCTTAGTGTATTGACTTCGGAAATCAGCTCACAACGGGTGAGATCATGCTACGACGCCACGTCATCATCCTACAGAGCATTAACTCCCCAGAAGCTGATGAAGTCAATCAATGGATAGAGACACTGCTGATTAATGGCGAATTATAAATGCACCCAAAAAGGACGCCATACACCCTCCAAGTGGCATTTATGAGACTTGAGTTTGACTTGATGCTTCTTTCCAAGTCAACTCAAGATGATATTAAATGTAGTTGGAGTTAACTTGATGCTTCTTTCCAAGTTTAACTCCACTTTCCTTAAATCATGCATTGTCAGATCCCACTGATTAAGGATGTCTATTTGACTTCCATGATTTGTGGATCTTAGATCTCCACTAAATGTGGATGTCTATTTTGGAGGGATACTTCATTAAAGTTACCTTTAGTTTACTTTCAGTCAACTGAAGTAGTTTCCAGTTGACTCTTTGTTTGCTTTTAGTTAACCTGAAGTAGTTTTCCAGTTAACTGCTTGTTCCCCCTTTTTAGGAATAAATCTTGCTAATTGATTGGCAAGAACTCATTGTTAACTCAAGGAGATTTTGGGGTTGCCCACTCCTTTGAGTTCTATAAATAAGAGCCTTGGGCTCATTATTTGTTTAACTTTTACTTGCTATGCAAAATTGCTGCGCCATTGTTGCCAACAGCTTTGAAAAGCGGATACTTGTTCACTCTTGGATGAGAGTTCGTTGGTTGATTGTAACTGTGCATGATTTCGTGCCTTTGCCTTCCCAACTTTTGTA
This sequence comes from Sequoia sempervirens, assembly GCA_007258455.2. Classification (NCBI taxonomy): domain Eukaryota; kingdom Viridiplantae; phylum Streptophyta; class Pinopsida; order Cupressales; family Cupressaceae; genus Sequoia; species Sequoia sempervirens. The sequence continues at coordinate 90,154 of VDFB02023645.1, read as the reverse complement.
ATTCGTTGATGAAGCATTGAAGAAGAATATCAGAAGGCGCTTGCATTTTGATCATCTTATTTGAGTTATGTCTACGTCTTGTATCTAAATAGCTTGTTGTTTCATTTCCCTCCTCGGATAGGAGCCCCTCCTCCTTGGATATTTGTTATTGACGGTTATCGTTTGATGTTGTTCAATGTATTGACTTTCAAGCTATACTTCGGATAGGAGTCCCTCCTCCTTAGCAAGCTAGTCGGCCAAGGCATCGTAAATTTTGTTGTTTCTCGTGAACTATTTCCTAGCCCATACCTCGGATAGGAGTCCCTCCTCCTTGGCAGGTCTCAGATCTAGTTTACCGTATAGAGTGTTTGCTTGTACCAACCTTATCCCGGTGTATACCCGAGAGTTCAGAGCCTCGGTCATATTCTCAGGAGACGGCGAATTCAGGTGATCCAACCATCCCATTCCCGCTCCTTTACCCTCATGCTCTGTTTACCTTGAAGGTATTGGATAGATAAAAGCTAGTTAGTCGTAGTTGAGATCTGCAGAAACCAGAGAAAAAGCTTAGCTACGGCGCATTGTGTTTGTGCACCCTTGTGTCCTGCCGCTGAAGCATAAAAAGATAGGAACTTTAGTTAACATTTCCCTTCCTTACGCATTGCTCCCAGCAGAGAGGGACTTCTCCTCTTTAAATAACGAAGAAGTGTTGCAAAACATTTGAAATAGTTGAACGTTTACAATCAGCACTCCAGAGGTGCTAATTTAAACGCCAACAAAACTGCTTGTTTTGATTGTTTTTTCCCGTTTTTGCATATACCGTTGAAGTGCGATTTTGAAAGAAATTGCATATAAAAATTAAATAAAATACACACGTCTACAAATGATGGAAACTGATTGATTTATTGATACCAATAGGTTTATTGATCTACTATGCTGATTACAAGCAAGATCTGATGACATGCAACTTAAAAAGCAACAATATTATTGATGTAAAAACCTGGTATTTGCAGCAGATTGTAAAACCCTTGAAAGATGTGCCCAGATCTTTGAAAAAATGGCGCCTGGAAATGAAGAACCCTTCCGGATGAATTCCAAACCAAAAACCCTGAAGATGCAATCTCTGAATAAGTTCTGTGATAACCTCTGAATGAAGCTACCCCTCTGATAAGCAATAAATCAGCTGATATTTCATAGCCTCTAAACTGCAACACTGAAGATGGCTCGTTCTCCAATGCCTGTAGACAACTGAAACCCTTGGCTTCGTTCTCTGGAAGAAGACTTGATCAAAAATCGATTTCATAACATAATGAACTTTCTTCACAATGAAAAATACTTATATTCTCAAGAGGGTCGATTTTTCTCAAAAAAGCATCATTTAAATAAAATTGAATTTTATCTTTTAATATTTCCAAAGTTTCGAACGCACTTTTAATTATAAATTATAATTAAAAAGTGGCCTCCTTCAATGTTGGTCGAACCCTTCAAGAGATCACTTAAGTTATAATATTAAATAATATTATAACTTTATATTATAAGTTTCAATAATTAATATTTAATTTGACAATTAAAATATTAATATCTTTCTCAATTTACGTCCGATTAACGAACCGTCTGAAGCTGGAGAATAAGTGATTGACTTTGCACATGACCAAACCATATTGCTAAAAATAGCAGGGGTGCTCCGCTGAATGACTCCGCTGAATGACCTAACTTACTAAAAATAGCAAGTCAGGCAAATGATGTTTGAATGACCCCGAACGAAAGCCAACTGGTAAGTTCTGACAATCCGAAGCCAAGCCAAGCTCCAAAAGAGACCCTCTAACCATACATATTAGCCTACGAGGGCTAAGAATAGGCTAAATCCACCGAACTCTGATGCTCGCAAAATTGGGGACATTACAGTCCGCCCTCCCTGAAATTGCTTGTCCTCAAGCAATCTCTACTGCAAAGAAACCCAACTCCTCGGAAGGCCCAAAAGAAGAACTGTAAAGTGTCCCACACATCTCTAACTGTCTCCTGTAGCATCAGCAAAAACACAACTGCGCAAACTATACCTGGATCCCAAACCCAGAATGAAAGTCTATCATGTTTGACATCCTCAAACTTCCGATGCGCTCTACTGTCTCCATCTTCACCATGTTGTGAGTGGTGAAGTAACCCAATGGAACCCATCCAATACTCCATGCCCAACCTGTCACCACTTGGATCCCAGTACAATATGTACTCACATCCATAGTTGGAAAACTCGGACTCGCCGCGGACTCGGCAGCCCAAAAATATGACTCGGACTCGGGACTCGGCACGGACTCGGGAAAAGACTCGGCTAGGACTCGGCAAAAAAAAAAACCGTAGTTTTACAAAAAAACAAGAACAAATTAATGCATTTAGAGAACATAAGAGCCTAATTTGATTATCAAACACTCATAATTCAAATATTACATGTCATATGATCATCAAACACTCAATAATTGAAATTTAATCATTCATAGTCATCAAATACTCATAGTTTCAATGTATAACATCATAAGATTATAAATGTTTACATATAATCTTGGCTTCTTTCAACCCCAATTCAATTTGCAGACCTCTATTTCACAAACTTGAGTGTTAAAATGAAAGAAAAAGTTAAAAAAAACATGGGTTTTTAACCCCTTTTGACTCCCAGCTACACAGGAGAGTTCTGGGTTGGGACTCCCGAGTCCAACCTCAGGACTCTTTTCAACCCCTTTGGACTCCCAGCCACACAGGAGAGTCCTGAGTTGGGACTCCCGAGTCTGACCTCAGGACTCTCCGAGTCCTGAGGTTGGACTCCCGAGTCCCGACCCAGGACTCTCCTGGACTCTACTCCCGAGTCCGCGGCGAGTGGACTCGGCTAGGGTAGGGACTCCCGAGTCCGCGGCGAGTCCGCGGCGAGTCGGCCGAGTCCGCAAACTATGCTCACATCCATCTGTCATGCAGAGATAAGAACATCTAGAAGCATCTGCTACACAGAAGCTCTCCCTGTCCTCTGCTAAACTCTCATGGATGTGATAACTAACCAAGCCATCATGCCAATTGATACCATAGTCATCCTGTAACCATGTACCCATAAGAAAAATTTGTGACATAGAAGTAGCAAACCCTGTTGGATACATATCAGCATGATTTGTAACTGACAGCTGTCCCTGCAAGTAATCCCCCACAAACAGCTGAGTCTGGCGCTTGTAGCCGCTAATCCCATCTTCTGAAGATGGTGAATACCCATCCCACAACGGATGGTATAACTCCGGAGCCAATCCACACCGACGCATCAACAAATCCTCCATATGTGGACTAAAGGAGAAGTGATGAACACTCCTCACTATGCAATCAAGATAAAATGCTCCCACCTCTGTCAATGGCTAACCATCATAGTCCTGGGGAAACAAATCAGCATAAGTACAAAACTCCATACTGGATGATGCCCTACATATCTCCTGTGACGACGATGGAGTAGTGACGTGATCTGTCACACATTTCTCGGAAAAATCAACTATCTCATCACAACAGCGCTCAACCAAAATACTCATACCATCTGAATTAACTGCATCAATATCTGTGATAGATGTAACCACATCCTCACTACAACCCGTGGATATAAGATCCTCATCAACTGCCTCTGTATATAACTGTACTGTATCTGCAGCTGGTGGAGATTGTGCCAAACTCAACTCCACGGTAAGCTCCTCCAACCGTGACTGTGACTCTTGAAGGGCCAATTGACTGCTCTTCAATGAGTCCATAGTCACCTCTAGCTCATTAGTGAGCTCATCGACCTGCTCCTCTTTTCCCTTCAATGCATCATAACAAATGCAATCCCACTCGAGAAGAAAATCCCTGTCTGCAAGTAGTTTTAGGTAATTTTGTTTCATCATTCCAATTGCTTTTCGAAGTGCATGTATCTCTGCAAGGGAAAAACCACTATCACCGTGCTCATCTGTCAAAGGAGTACTCCAACCATAGGTAGCTAACATCTGACGAGCAACATCAAAATGCTTAATGGTTGTGGCAATCATATTGTCACTCACCTTTAGTTGCCCAACCAAATGATGAGGACTCTGTAGCTTATGACCCCCATACAAGTTTTCCGGTTCACAATCTGCACTAGGATATGAGGTTGATTCGTCATCACTCACTACATGATAAGCAGCATCATGTGTGCTTTCATCCATGCACACCTCAATATCTAAGGTACTGCTGCTATGTACCTCAAAGGATGGCTCAACTGATAAGGTAGAAGTTGCTGATATGACAGTATCTTCACACACTTCCACTCCCAATGCAACTATATCACCATCCGACTCATGATCTTGGGATTCTATGCCAACACTTGAACCTTCTAGCTTGTTTTCTAAGGGCTGGTCTGGAAAATCAGACTCACCATGACATGAATCCACATCAAATACTACACCATTAGTACCCAAATCTTGAGTACCTTCTTGTGGCAACTCAATATAAGTATTTTGTACATGTGAAGTCACTGCTGTCTCAAGCTGATGCAAACTTTTTCTACTGCTGTTATGTAAATCAGAATTGTTAACAATGCTGGTTACAACTTCTAGAATGTTGTGAGCATCATTCTGTGGCTCCACCATACTATTTTCTTGATGTAAGATTTCCTTATCAACCACCATTTCATTTTCAACCCCATGTCCACTTGCAAATCGAAGATCATTCTCTACCGACTTATCTCTTTTTAACCCAAACACATCATAGAGACTTTTAGATACTTCACCAAGTCTCTCATTTTTGCTTTGTGATGAGGTTCGTCTTGAAAGGGAATCCTCATACTGCTGCAAACTATGAGTTAATCTTCATTGTGATAGCTTAAGTTTCCACTGGATATTATTCAAGGTGCTCTCAACACTTAGCTGCTCGAATTTCTTTGGATTTCTTCTTTGCTTGTTATAATCTGTTCGATGCTCCATGTATTGTTCAAAGTCTAGACGCTCTTTGATCTTATCTGGGAATGCTCTATACTCCTCATTAGCAACCATTACCTCATCAACAAATTTAGAAGCCATAATTCTAATGTAAAATTTCACTCTCAGCACTGGCCATTTCATCAAACAGTTTGCCTTTGTATTGCTGACAGCTGGTCTGAGATGTTTGGTTTGATTTTCTCCTTGATCAATGATGATGAAATTGAATAAATGTTTCAACTCAATAATGCCAATGCGTTTTATCTCAGTTTGACAGATTGCATTTTGTCAAATGGTTTTCATGCAATCTGCTGTTTGTTTTTTTTAAGTCAGAATTGCACTCTTTATATATCCAAATGCATTACATAGTTTTATAATTAAATTGTGCACTTAGATCAGAGTACATACTTAAATACTGCCTTTATCCACCAACAAAGCAATCTTGTGTATAAGTAAATTTGTTTCAGACTTAAATATTGCTTTCACTGTGACTGCATTTTTTCCAATTGTGTTGGTTGGAAATTTTGTATTCTTATGAAAGTATACAAAATAGTGATTTCAACCACAACACGTGAGATTAAACTCTCCTATTTAAGGGAAGACTCCCCCTTTAACTAAATAAAACTGATATGGGTAGGACAGCAATCGTTCCTCTTATTTCAGGAAAGATTACGTTCTTCTCTCTTCACAGAAAAGAAACAGTATATGTTGATAGAACCTATTACAACAGCAATGCAGTGAAATTAAGAAAGAGGAAATAAAGTTTCCTGAAAGTACAAAGACTTCCATTATTTCCTCCGGGACGGGAAAACAATCAATAAGCACAAAGTCTTGAGGAATGAGATCCTATCTACCCTTTTTCAAAATAATTACTTGATGAAAAAGTACAACACAAAACAGCTCAAAGTCTATAACTATGATGTATCTTTCGATTACTCTAAATGAGAATTAATACTAGCACAAAGACTTGTAATTGTTCTCAATTTCTAGTACTAACTATGAATTCAATCTTCACATTTACAGCACAAAGACTGCAGATATTTGAATCGAATCTCTCTTCAGCAATGTTCCACAATTTTCAAGTAGTCACGAAATAATGCTCCAAAATGACGTAAGAACATGAAGGATGCAAAATGAGAATTCAGCTCGAAGTCTGAAATTCCAGCTTCTTGATATTACTTGAAAATTCACAATATTCAACTGTAAAGCTCAAAGACTTTGAGTACAAAATTCTGCAGAGTTTTCTTGCTTGCTAAAAAGATATCTATTACAATAGACCCCTCAAGTATTTATAGGAGGAAGGTCTGGAGAAAAAGGTGGGAGAATCTCAACAAACTTGAGAAAATCTCTCAACCGATAACTAACTGTAATTGACTTATTCAAAATTACAATCCAAATTGTGATTTGTTTTGTAAGATTTTACATGTAATTACTTTTTTCAAAACTGCAAGGAAAGAACACTTGCAATTGCAAAATTTGTTTTTACATATATTTTGTCGAAAGTAAAATAAATAAAACAACCTAAAATTTTAATTTGTTTCATTCTTATCTTTTAAAGATAAGAATTTGCTGATGATAGTCTACAATTCATTTGGATCTGGACCCAATGTGTTCTTGGCTACTGCAATTGTCTTCAAGATTACATCAAAGTATCTGATTGCTGCCAGTCTATGCTCTTCATAAGTAGTTTGCATTTTCTCAAGGATTATTTGATGATTAATAAATTTATGAATCAAATCCATGGAAAACTGCTCTGATTCCATTTGTTGATGAAGATTGGCTGCTATTCCTGTAGTAACTAAATCAGCTGTAAGTAATTCATCTTCTTGATTCAAAACTGTACAAGAGATCTTCTCAAAACTTGAAAGAATATCTTGCTGAACTTCATTGTTCATTTCTAAAGTGGCTTGAATATCTTTGATAAGATCTTGAATGACTAATGACTTGTTTGTCATAAGTTCTTCAAATTCTATGTACTTCTCTCTATTTGGCAAGATCGAGTTGCTGCATAGAATTTGTAATTTGACTTGATCTATCTCATGCCAGATCTTTAAATCCTTTTCAAGTGATTCCAAACTTTGCTTGAAGGCTTCCAAAGTCTGATTTAGCTTTATTTTGGCTATTTTGACATTTTTGAGAACTTGCAAGGTCTTCTCAATCATTGGAATGCTTTGATCAATCAGTTGAGTTATCCATGAATCAACTGCTTTGGCCTTTTGTGCAATTCTTTCTAATTGCCTAACTGATTCATTAGGAGGAGTTATAGATAGAGAATCAACTGCTTCTGATGATCCTGTAATCCTTTGAATAACTGAAACCAGCTGAGCATTGTCTTCTTTGAGCTTTTCCTTTTTAGCTAGAAGTTCATTATAGTTTTGTACCAAAATCGTCACTGAACTCTGAGCATCTTGCATCATATTGGCATGAGTCTGCTTGCCCAATTCCACCCTAGTAAACCTGTAATCAGACACCTGCATTTCTTCATGAGGTTTATCAACAAGAGGCTCTGCAATCTCAGCATATTTCATTTTATTGCTGTCAACAAACACTTGTGAGACTGTTTTTGCTTTCTTTGCAATCATTGGTTTCGATTTCTTCAATTTTTGGAAATCAAAAATATCAGGAGACACTGCTTGTTTCTTTCTTTTGGGAGCAATTGAATTCAACCATGGAGGAAGATCCAAAGTTGTCACATCTGAAATAGCAACTGTAGTCTCCGCAGAAATAGATTCAGTTTATGTTACAACTGAAATTCTAGATGGTGCCTCAGTTTGTACAGCAACTATGTTTTGCTCAGAAGACAAATTACAACTAGGATTAGCCATGAAACAATCGAAGCTTGTTACAGATGTATCAATCTCTGGAAGAGTTATTTCTGACATGACAGGAAAGATTGGATTTATATCAAAAATACTCTTGAAATTATTGGGCAAGCTTCTCATGGGAGCATTCACTATTGATGAAGATTGATGACTAATCTCTTGAGGTGGGATAGAAGGAACAAATACTGTGGAGAAGGAATCAACATCACTGTCGATAGAGGACATAGGAGATATGGCTGATTCTGGTATTGAAGCTTCAATGTGAGGAGTTATCTCACTTAGAATGGTAGAGGTCTCAAGAACCTCGTCTTCTTCTTGCTGATCCAAAACTCGAATCTGCATTTGATTAACTTCCTTTCCCTTTAGTGTTTCCTTTTCCAACGGTTGTTTTGCAGCTCGGCTTACCTTCAACTTAATTCTAGTACCTGAAGAAGAAGCTCCTTCTTTTGATTGCTCTCTAATTTCTGACTTCAAACCTTTAGGACCAGCTGGATCATCTTCAGCCCTAACTTTGATTTTAACAGTCTTAACACCTATGCTTTTAAGCCAAGAGTTGGTGTTCGCCAAGACTGATTGAAACCTATCGAAGATTGAGACAGATTCCTTTTGGGACCACTGAATTGCAGGAATGGGAGCATTAGCAACTCCTTGTTCTTCATATTCCGGATCTAAAATCTGTCTATCATCAATTACACCTTCTGGAATTGAGGTCAGATTTAGATCAATAATTTGCTCCACTGTAAGCCTGCAATAATCCATTCTGTATATATCTTTTTCTGTCCGGAGGTTTGCCCAAATGTCTTCAATGCGGTGGACATGAGTGAAGGCTCTTTTAATTTTGTCTTTCATCCTTCTATAATCAAAATCCACTCTTGCCTGAAATCTTTTCAATGTTATTTCCTGAAGTTCAGTTTCCATTGCTTTGGCTCTTGAAGAAGTTGTCAAAGAATACCTCCCAATTATCAATGGATTATGTGATGACATAGTGACTCCAGTCTTGTGTTGTGAAACTTGATGTGCATGCACTACCATCAGCTGCCTTCCTAGCTCCATCAGAATAATCTTATCAGTCGGATACCTTGGAAGCATATAAGGTTGGTCTTCAAAGCAGCCGACTCTCATATAAGTGAAGGTAGGGAATTGAAGAAACAAGCAGCCATACTCGTTTACTTTATTCCAAGCCGCCTCAGATACCCTGTTATTTGCTAATGTTTTGTCAAATAAACACATAAAATAACCAAAGAAAGCATCTTGAACTCTTCTATAATGCGCTCGACTTGGAATAAAAGTCAGCTGATCATAATACTCCCATATAGGCACCAATGATCTGTCACCTTTAGGAGATAGGCCTGGAAAATGCCTCAACGAAGCTGCTATATAAACCAAATATGAGTTCATATAGAAGGTAAGAGTGGTAGGAACCTGTGCAAGCTGTTAACACAAACTGTCACTGATTATTTCTCCCCAGAATATTGGATGCTGTGCTTTTCTAATAACCACCATGAACTTATACATCCAGTTTTCAAACACACTAGAAACCTTCAACCCTGCTATTCTGCTCAGAAGAGTGATCATATCATTTATTTCTTCTTTAAAATCAGACCGATACAATTTAGGTATCCGGGTCACACAAGGTCGTGATTTGAGAAGCCACTTAGAATTGATATGTCTGATACAATCACTCTTTTTCTGCTCGAAATGTCTGTGAGCACTCTTCAATGAGATCTCTGAATATGTAGTAGCATTAGGAACTCTGAAAACTCTGTTGATTGTCTCAGCATCAAGTCTGATAACCACGTTGCCATCATCATCCTTGATAGTTCTGGATTCTCTATCAAAATGTGCTGCACATGCAAGGACGAATTCTGGCTCAAGGGCAGCAATAGGAAAAGAAGACACCAGATGAATATGACTCCTCAGCAATTTCTGCATATCAGAAGAAGTAGATTTCTCAGCTCTCCCAAGAAACTCAGACATATCAATATGCCCAATTTCTGTATCTTTGATCTCATCGATATTCGAAACCACATGAGACGGAGAAATTTCATTCTGATATTTATCAAACTTATATTTCATCTTTTTGCTTTTAGGAGAAGTTGGTTCGTCTGTCATTGAACAGGAATCTGCAAGACTGCGGTGAAAACCCCATAAGGTTAGAACATCATCAGCATCAACGTGAGTGGACATGGTGAAACTCAAACCCTAGGACAATGAAATGGTCTTAGAAAAATGATGGAAAGTGAATGGTGAAGGCGAATTCGAAATTCGATGGAATGATGACAGTAAAAAACAACATTTTGTCTTCTTGAAACAGCAAGACGAAGAAGTTTTTGGCTTGGATTTGGAATTTTGTCCAAAAAAGGTCAACTTTTGTGCTTTTTAAGGCATTTCGGGTTTTTAAATGACTTCAACAATTTCAGAACTTTTTGATGCTTTAGCAATTTCTGCTTTTTGTGATTTCGGGATTTTAAAGAGCTTTAGCAATTTTTACAAAAGGCAGTTGGAATTAACAATTTTTATAATTTTGCAATTTTGAAAATTGTAATTCCTACTGCAAATCCCGAAATGCATTTTTTGAGCTAGAAACCCGAAATGTAAGTGAAGGAGAAACTTGTAACTTTTGTGAAAAATGACAATGAAGGATTTGAAATGGATGGATGAAAATGAAATGGTATATGGAAGCTTTATTTGTGAAAATATGGATGAAAGCGAAATGAAGGAAAAGCTTATTGCTGGAATGGCGAAGTGATGAAAAACACGTTTTCATTATAAGGCATTTAAAAGTGGAAAATGCGTTATGTATGGAGTTTAAGGATGAGGTGTATGGAAAGATATGGAAAACAAGTATTTCGATGGGATGAAGGAAAACAGATAGTGTATGGTATGAAGGGCATATTGAATGAGGGCGGACTAAAAATGAGTGAAAATGGAGGACATATGAAGGGAATACGACAAAGGCGGGTTAAACATAAGTAAAAACGCATTTTATAACAGCACAAAATGACAAAGAAAACGCGTTTTATGAAGGTGGACGATAACTAAGGAAAACGCGTTTTGTAAAATACAAAAACGGATGAATATAGAGTATAAACGAATATTGGTAAAGGCAGAAACAGTATAAAAACGTGTAAGAATAAAAACGCTTTTAGTAAAAGACATTTAAATCTAAAACGAAATACACAAAAGACAATGACGTTAAAATAAAGAAATAAATAACAGAAAAACGTTGAAAAGAGATGAAGAAACATAAAACATACCTGAAGCAAGATTGCAAGTGAAAATAATGGTGAAGAAACCCTAGGCGCGTCCAGAAAAAGAAAGGGTGATGACTATTTACTGATAAAAGTCCGAATTTCAAGCTTTGAGGTTGACAAAATCTCCATGAAATAGGGAAAAGAAACCAAATAGAACTCAACTAGCTTGAAACAAAAAGGCGTCGGACTTTTTGAAGCTTTTGGCAATGAAAAATGTCAATAAAAACATAAAATCGGGTTTCTTTGAAGTCATAACATGTTCATTTTACAAAATTGGGCTTTTGGGATGACTTAGCAATTTTCATTTTGTCAAAAATGAAGACTTAAAACAAATTCGGGTTTTTTTTAAAACACTTTAGCAAATTCGGGTCTTTTTGATCAAGTAGCAATTTTGCATAAAGCAAATCGGACTTTTAAAGCCACATAGCAATTTTGCTTTTTGTCAAAAATGAAGACTCTTAAGCAAATTCGGGTTTTTGACTCACTTAAGCAAATTCAGGTTTTTGAAGAGCTTTAACAATTTTTCTTTTAAGTCAAAATTTCCCTTTTGCTGAGTTGCTCTAAAAACCCGAATTTGGTCAAAAAGACACTAAAAATGACTCAGAAATTGACGAAAACGGAAACGAAAGGGAGAAAAAGAGTAGCCCAAAGGTTAATAAACCTAAAATCGATATTTTTCGCTCTTTGCACCTCGTAATGCGTGCCTTAGAGAAGAAAAGTCTCAAATTTTATGAAAATTTTGATTGGTTATCCAAATTTTTAAAACGAGTCAAAAATTTAGGATAACAAATTGCATTACAAATACACCTTCAGTTACACTGCAACTAAATACTCAAGCATAATATATGCTAAAATCAGAGTCCTTGCATACCTTGTGCTAGGTAGCTTTAGAACCCAATCAGAACTAATCTAGAATGACTATTATCAAAGACTCATATGTTCAACTGAAGCTGCCAAACTGAGCTGTGATTTTGTTCATACTAAATTCTAATACCCGAGTAAACATAGAAGACATAGCACCTTTGGACCGGATAGAAATGTCTATCTCATAGTATAAAGTCACCAACATCACAAATGTGATTGATTTCTTTCAATCAATTCGTATATCCTTTGTTCTGGCATTGCTGACGTTGCTGGGTATGAGTAGAAGTTCTTCTCCTGGAAGTGATGTGTATATCCAAGATACGATCTGAGCCCTTTTTAGAATTATACTCCTTCCTGTTGGAGCGCCCAGCTTCCTAACACCAAGGCGTCACCTCCAGAAGAGACGTCCTCCAAAAAAAATAAAAAAAATCACGACTTCCTTATCAAATGATATGCCAACAATGTTGACTTATCTTAATTCGATTTACCTTTTAATGAAGTAGATCCCGAAAGCGGTGGTGGCAGCTACTTGAAGGCTCCTCCAATCTATATCGATTCCATATGAAGTTGGATTCGTGTATCTTATTGTTGAGTGAGCAGCTTTGTGATAACCATTAAAATAATCCCTCAAGCGACCTCCACAAATATATCGACTTTAATCAAATAAACTCAAGCAGCTCCCGATGGCCTCATTGACTTAATCGCTGTACCTTGATTTGTCTTTATTTGCAAATAGAATTAAATGTTCAAACGTATTGCAAGCACACCCAATAAAAGCTTCAATTGATTACTCTTGGCGGCAGAGTAAAATACTATACGACTTCAACTTGAAATAATCGGGCTCTACCAGCAAAGGACGATTTCTTCGATTCTTGGACTCCTTCGATTATTTGTCTTCTTCCTGTTTTGTCTCTGACGCCTCCAATTTTGTCTCTATCTGCTTTCCACTAATTCGTCTTTTTCTGTATATTTTTTGTTGACTTTATTCACCCTTGATAGGCCACAATGGACTCCCCAGGTGTTTGTTTTCTTGCAAAATAATATTGATTCTTCCTCCAACACCCTTTTACAGACAACACGGCTCTCCACGAACTAATTCTTAAGAAAATCGTGGCCTCCTTTGAAATTATAAAAGCCCGATAAATCCCCCAACAAAGATAATATTAAATAATTCTTCTAAACCCCCAATACCAATACACTCTGATTGATCTTATGGGTATTTCTTCGAATTTAACAAACCCTGAAATTGATTTCTGAAATTTCAAACCCCCGGATTTCTTCTCTTTTTTTTTTCTCTAAAAGTCCGCACAGGATGGCAGGATTCAGGCTCTGATACCACTGTAGAAACCCCTGTTCTCCTTGATTCTGAAAACTTCTTGTTTTGATTGTTTTTTCTCGTTTTTGCATATACCGTTGAAGTACGATTTTGAAAGAAATTGCATATAAAAATTAAATAAAATACCACACGTCTACAAATGATGGAAACTGATTGATTTATTGATACCAATAGGTTTATTGATCTACTATGTTGATTACAAGCAAGATCTGATGACATGCAACTTAAAAAGCAACAATATTATTGATGTAAAAACCTGGTATTTGTAGCAGATTGTAAAACCCTTGAAAGATGTGCCCAGATCTTTGAAAAAATGGCGCCTGGAAATGAAGAACCCTTCCGGATGAATTCCAAACCAAAAACCCTGAAGATGCAATCTCTGAATAAGTTTTGTGATAACCTCTGAATGAAGCTACCCCTCTGATAAGCAATAAATCAGTTGATATTTCACAGCCTCTAAACTGCAACACTGAAGATGGCTCGTTCTCCAATGCCTGTAGACAACTGAAACCCTTGGCTTCGTTCTCTGGAAGAAGACTTGATCAAAAATCGATTTCATAACATAATGAACTTTCTTCACAATGAAAAATACTTATATTCTCAAGAGGGTCGACTTTTCTCAAAAAAACATCATTTAAATAAAATTGAATTTTATCTTTTAATATTTCCAAAGTCTCGAATGCACTTTTAATTATAAATTATAATTAAAAAGTGGCCTCCTTCAATGTTGGTCGAACCCTTCAAGAGATCACTTAAGTTATAATATTAAATAATATTATAACTTTATATTATAAGCTTCAATAATTAATATTTAATTTGACAATTAAAATATTAATATCTTTCTCAATTTACGTCCAATTAACGAACCGTATGAAGCTGAAGAATAAGTGATTGACTTTGCACATGACCAAACCATACTGCTAAAAATAGCAGGGGTGCTCCGCTGAATGACCTAACCTACTAAAAATAGCAAGTCAAGCAAATGATGTTCGAATGACCCCGAACGAAAGCCAACTGGTAAGTTCTGACAATCCGAAGCCAAGCCAAGCTCCAAAAGAGACCCTCTAACCATACATATTAGCCTACGAGGGCTAAGAATAGGCTAAATCCACCGAACTCTGATGCTCGCAAAATTGGGGACATTACATGTATTTATCAACATCATTATTTAAAAGTACAAACATTTATCTAACTTATTATTTAAATTCATAAAATACTTATCTCCTTATATTCATAAAAATACTTATCTACTTTCCATCTGCCTGTCTTTATAAATTTCAGATGATCTTGCAGTCTATATTTTATCTCTTGTTTTCCCTTCTATTCTCTATTTCCTTCTTCCTTCCATATATATATCTCATTCTTTCCCTTTTTATATCTTCACATTCAAATGAGAAGATGTATCTTTTTGAAAAGAGACATTCATTAGAAAAGACACAACCTTTTGAAATGATTGCTGCTTTTTGAAAACTAATTCCAAACCTTTCTAATTTTTATTTTATTGTTCTCTACACACTCTTGATAGATCTCCTTTTTACATCATCATTCCTTTACTCTTCTATCTTCTTCCTCAAATCTGAAGTGTCTTTTTTTTTGTCTTCCCACAAACTTATTTTATATCTTTATACCTCCATGAAGAGAGGCATCTCTTTGAATAGAGATAACCCCACAAATGGACTTGACTTTTAGTTAAACATTCCTTAATGATATCTTAAATTATATTCATTTTATTATTTTGTTTTGATGTGTATTATATTTTACTATTTAATTTATTTGTAATATTATTTATAATATTATTTATATTTATTATTTAAATATGTATATTTTAATATTTATAATATTATCTCTTAATAATTATGATAATATTTATATTAATTGATTTTATTGTGTTATATTAATTTGATACATTTTTAGTATTTATTTTATTATTTAAATTGCCATTATTTACAATTTTATATTCCATAATTATCTTGTTTTAATCCCTTATCTCTTTGCTTGCTCCATTTATTTCTTCAATATATATTATTATATTTTATATTATAATAATATTTAAATTATTAGAATTCATATTTTAATATTTATGATATTATCTTTGATAATTTAATTATAATATTATCTTTGTGATAATTATAATTACTAATGTTTATACTTTTATTATGTTTTTATCTTATTTAATTATTATCTTAATGTTGAGATTTCGAGGACATGACAGAAACCAATAGGGGTTTTGTCCTTCTAATCTCCTACACAAAGGGTTTTCATCCTTGAATGCATCAAGCTCCAATTTGGAAGGAAAAGTGAAATGAAAAATTCGGATAATTTTCTTTGAACATTGCCTTTCTTTAATAGTTGCCTTTTGGGTCCTCTATTTGAATTTACTTTTTCCCTCCAATTATTTAAAAATACTTTTTAAATTACAAAAAATACTTTTTGAATTACCTATACATTTTAAATATCACATAGGCCCTATAGTAATATTTAAGTTGCCCTTTTGAAAATAAAGAGATTGGGCCCTCTTAAAATATTATTATTTCTTTTATTTCATCCCTTGGCTTATAGGA
Source organism: Sequoia sempervirens (assembly GCA_007258455.2). Taxonomy (NCBI): domain Eukaryota; kingdom Viridiplantae; phylum Streptophyta; class Pinopsida; order Cupressales; family Cupressaceae; genus Sequoia; species Sequoia sempervirens. Next base: position 74,398 of record VDFB02023645.1, on the reverse strand, counting down.
AATAAAAAATAGGCTACAGTTCCTCAATCAATTCCTTTGGTTTTGAAAAGGGGACATGACACATCTGATTTAGGACCAACTTCCACCTTCACCTACTACATAAGGGGTAGAAGAAATTCCACCCACTTCTATACTTCCTTGCATGGGATAGCCACTTCCAACTTAGCACATAAATCTACCACTGTAGATGCGCTAGACTGAACATAACCATTATCATCAATTTCTTCTTTACCCATAATACTCTTAACAAGATTCAACAAAGCAAAGTCCTAGATTTTCTCTATACTTCCTTGCATGGGATAGCCACTTCCAACTTAGCACATAAATCGACCACTGTAGATGCCCTAGACTGAACATAACCATTATCATCAATTTCTTCTTTACCCATAATACTCTTAACAAGATTCAACAAAGCAAAGTCCTAGCATCAGAAAATCTTTCAAAGCTTGTAGTTAGAGACATTGCCTCAATGCAAAGGATCTCTACCTCCCCCCACAAAATACTTGTGAAGCATACAAACATCAACTAAGAAGCCTATCACTTGGAAGAGATGCCATGAGCTCTACTAGAATCCACACAAAGCAGCCACACCAAAAATTCATTGCATGTGAGAAAACATAAAACTGCAGAGAAAACAAGTGAAAGCCGTTGAAGATAAAAACAGCTCATAGGCATCATCCTTCACCCTAATCAATACTTGAATGCATCACCATATATGAACATCGCTAGGGGATGCAAGAATCTTAAAACATCATAACCTTCCTAACCAAGAGCCTCACAAGGCTTCGATCAATCATAGAGGCTTTTCTTTTAGTAAAAAGGGGTTCAACATCCTCCCATGAATTTACTTGATTATTAATCAATGTTGAAAAGGGAATTTGATCTATCTTGATGTTGGCTAACAAATCAACCACACCATTGCCTTCTTGATAACAATGTACAAAGGAAATACCCTTGAAATCTTTTCAAATAGACAATGCTTCTTTTGGAACACTGTGAAGCTTCTAATTCAGGAAATCTGATTTTCTCAAAACCGGAATAAAAATGACCATGTCCCCTTCAACTAATAATTGCTAGTGTCCTATAGGCCTAGCCAAAGAGAGACCAGCCACCACTGCTTCCCGTTGCACCGCATTATTGGTTCTAGAACCAAGAAAATAACAACCACCTTTTATGAATTTCTTGTCCTTGCCTCTAATGACCACACTAGCCTTAACCAAGCTTGGGTTTCCCCTAGAGGTCCCATCAAAATTTAACTTGAGGAACCCTAAAGGTGGGGGTTTCCAACAAGCCTTATTTCTTTCACTTATCTAGCTATTATGCTATGAACAAGGGAAAAGTATAATATAGTTATTACTTAGTTTGTGATCAACTTGAGAAGTAGATTTTATAGTTGTGATTTCCTCTCATCAATCGCATTATTGCAATTTGCAAATTATTGAGCAAGTCTTTGCATGGATTATGACCAATTATCTGAAGCATTGTAAATAACAAAATGAGTGGTGTTGGGTCCTAAAATCGCTGCTCCACTTCCTAAAATAAAATTTTACACTTAAGGCTAAGGTTGTCCTCATGAAGGTAAGATTGATTCATCCACAAACCATGGAGGGTTAAAGGTCAACTCAATGAGAGTGGGTTTTCTCTCCTATGCTTTGAGCTTAGCTTAAACTTAGGAGGGTGTTCTTAGAGGTAGAATAAATGAAATGAACAATTGGAGATGATAGCCAAACCCAAATTGTTGATTCAACTTCAAAGATTGTCATTGAGTTGAGAGGAGCTAGCTATCCTAATACCTCAATATATCTGATTAGACACCATCACAATGAGTGCAAGGTGGGGGCATTATACATGATTCACAAAACATTAGATGTGAATTTTATAATTGTATTCTCTGTGTATTATGAAATCATGAACTGTGTGTAATTGGAATTACACTAGAAAAGGTTGTTTAATGGTTTGTTCTTTTAGTGAGTGACTGAATCAATATATTCCCAAAATGGTGCCTATTAATGGGTTACAAAGTCAAGTTGGCAAGGAGTTGCAGTGAAGGTAAAGTATTGAATAATTGATCAAACCACTGGAATGAATCAAATTAAGAATATTGCAAACAAAACATACTTAGTTGTCCATAACCGAGTTACACAAGTCTATATGTAAATATTGAATGATCGTTACAATAACTGTAAATGTTTTAAAATGCTGCCACATTTATCAAACCAAATTTACATTCATAGCAGCAAGTGTGCTGAGAGGAAACCCTACTATATTCAGAAATAACCCTGAACATGTACCTATAATTTTGGAGACATTACATTTGCAATATACTCTGCCATATTATCTTTCAGTACTTCAACATCCACTGCCTTCCTACAACCAAGTTTCAATGATTGGAATTCTGAATTGCTTTGACACCAGCTCTATGCTAGGAATAAAACACTGATCAATCTGTTGAAATGAATCCAAAATGTCACAATATACCCTGCAGGATGAAACTCTAATCTGTGACATTGTAGGAGTGTCAAATCTGCAACCAATGATAAATCCTACTCAAAATGGATGCCTAGGATGAAAGAGAACAAGCACGTTCATTTCTAATAGTTGGGTGAATTGATTAGTAGTAATTGTGGGTAGGTGGAAGCAAACCTAGAGTCGTTAATTTGGTGGCCAAATCAGCTCAAAAACATGCACTTTATTATCAAGTTCCTAGTGGGGTTTGGGTTCGGGAAGGAATTTGGAACCAAGATGTGGGAGCAATATAGATCGGGGCTCGAGAGCAAGGAAGAAATGGGGATCCGGACACAAGGTGGTGAGAGTCAGGCCTTGGGAGGAAACATGAACTTGAAACCTTGGGTTTCTAGTCTTGAGTGGAGCTCGAGTTCCAATAGGTAGGTCGGGGATTAGGGTCAAAGAGGAAGTTGGAATTGGAACTTAAGGTTTTAGGTTCCAATTAGGGTTTGGGGTGAAGGAGGTGTTAGGTTTTGGGCTTTGGGCATAAATGGTAACTAGAACATAAATTTCCAAGTTCTTGTTGGGACTCGGAGTCCAATAAGGAAGGGAAGCAATGCTAAGTGGGAAGTGGAAGAAGGGAGGGAATGGGAAAGAGGAACCAAAGGCTCGATGCAATGGTTTCATCGGGACTCGAGGTTTGATGGGCACCAAGGAACACAAGCCAAGGGTGGACCTTGGGGAGGAATGTGGAACTAGAACGTAAGGTTCTAGATCCATGTTAGGGCCCGAAGCCCAAAAGGAACTATAGGATAAGAAACACTCCAGGGTCTTTGAGCAAAATAATCAACTAAAAAATTTGACAGAGTCCAACAAGTGGGAGTGTTGTAAGATTTTGTAATGAACCCTACTTCTTCCTGGCTATAGATCCCTGAATCTATGAAGTTGACTGCTGAAACTTGTTCTGGGTTTTTGGGTTTTAATGATTTTGATGAAATAATGTATGCAATAAAATGCTGAAAAGGAAAATATAAACCCTACTGCAGCAAATAGATAATTTTATTGATTCACTTTGAAAACTTTTACAGTAGGGCATACCCGGAATACGATATTCTGATATTGAAAAGATGCTGAAACCCTTACTTTGAAAATCCGATGAAGCACAAACTTGACCTCTGAACGAAGCCAACAATGAGCACCTTCAACTGGTATTTCACAATCTCAGCATTTTGTTGCAATGAAGTAGCTATGTTCTCCAATGTCGATATGTTGGCAGAAACCCTAGGGTTCCCTTTCCCAAACGCCAAAGAGAAATCTTCAAACAAATATCAAATCCTGGTTGATTGGAATGAATTCATAAGTCCCTTTTTATTCTTTTCTTGTGTGAGCTCAAGCACTTTCTTGGCCCATGTGGGATAAAACTTTATAATGTTAAAGTGCCTTTATTATTATAAAGTTACTTTACATTAAAATATTTAATTAAATCACTTAAGTCACTTAAAGTTTAATATCTCTTGAAATACTTGTCCGATTGCTATGCTGTTTGAGCCAGGAGTTGACTCTCCCTATTCTCCATGTGATCGGATGCCTGTCTAAAGATAGAAACCCTGTTCATTGCCAAAAGGGACCCTCTAACTAGACACATTAGCCTATGAGGGCCAAGAATAGGCTAAATCCACCGAACTTTGATGTTCGCGAAAATGGCGACATTACAGTTCGCCCTCCCTAAAATTGCTTGTCCCCAAGCAATCTCTATTGCAAAGAAACCCGACTCCTTGAAAAGCCCAAAAAAAGGACTGTGAAGTGTCCCATACATCTCTAACTGTCTCCTGTAGCAACACAACTATGCAAACTATCCCTGGATCCCAAACCCAAAATGAAGGTTTGTTGTATCTGTCATCCTCAGACTTCCACTGCGCTTGATTGCCTCCAACTCCACCATGTTGAAAGTGGTGAAGTAACCCAATGGGACCCATCCAATATTCAGTACCAAACCTGTCACCACCTAAGTCCCAATACAATCTGAACTCACATCCGTCTCTCATGCAGAGATAAGAATATCTAGAAGCATCCGCTATGCCAAATTTCTCTTTGTCCTTCGTTAAACACCCATGGATACGATAACTAGCCCAACCATCATGCCAACTGACACCATTGTCACTCTGTAACACTGTATCTGAATGTAATCCCTGTGACATAGAAGTAGCAACCCTTGTCGGATACATAACTGCATGATGAATAACTGACTGTTGTCCCTGCAAGCAATCCCCCACAAACAACTGAGTTGGGTACTTGCAGCCGCTAATCCCATCTTTTGAAGATGGTAGCTCTCCACCCCATAACGGATGGCATAAACCTTGTGCCACTCCACATCGACACACCATCAAGTCCGTGTGTGGATCAAAAGAAAAATGATGAGCACTCCTTACTGTGTAGTTGCAATAGTACGCCCCAACTTCGGTCAAGGGCTCATCACTAGCAATACTGGAATCAAGCAGCTGATCATTTTGACTCTGAGACACAAGCTGGCGTTCAAAATCAGCTGCATGGGATGATGTATCAGATTTGCTTCCAGAAGAGGGAAACAGATCAACATGAGAGCCATACTCCCAACCAGATTATACTCTGCGTGTCCCCTGTGAAGATGATGGAGTAGCCTCGTGTACTAACACACAACTCTCAAGAGAATCCACCACTGCGACACAAGAGCTATCAATAATTTGTCCTGCATCATCTATCATGGTATTGACCACAGGAGAACCTGATACAACGAGTGGTTCTCTACTGCTCTCAACCAAAGTACTCATCCCAATTGAAACTACTGCACCTATATCCATGATGGATGTAACCACATCCTCACTACAATCCGTGGAGATAAGATCATCACCAACTATCGTTGTAGGAAACTAAACTGACTCTGTAGCTGGTGAAGATTGTGCCCGTCTCAATTCCATGGTGAGCTCCTCTAACTATGACTGGGACTCACGAAGAGCCAACTGAGTGCTCTCCAACGAGTTCATAGTCACCTCAAGCTCATGAGTGAGCTCGTTAACCTCCTCCTCCTTCCCCTTTAGCGCATCATAGCAAATACAATCCCACTCGAGAAGATAGTTCCTATCAGCAAGTAACTGCAAATAGTTATGTTTCATTAATCTAATAGCTTCTCGTAATGTATGGAACTCTGCAAAGGAAAGGCTACTATCACCATGCTCATCTGACATAAGAGTACTCCACCCATAGGTTGCCAACATTTGTCGAGCAACATCAAAATGCTCCAAATCTGTAACAGTCATATCATCACTAACCCTTAACTGCCCTGCTAGATGATGATACCCCTGCGACTCATCATTTCCACCCATGTCCGCACTATAGTAAGAGGCTGAATCCTCATCACTCTCTTCATGAGTAGCAGCATCGTGTGTGCTATCAACCGTGCACACATCAATATCTAAGGTACTTGTTGTGACCTTTTCACACATCGCCCCATTCAGAATGGGGACCCCCTTTATTTTTTGCTCCGTTTCGGTCTTTTGGCTTGGGTTTTTCCTCTCTCTCTTGCTCTGTCTCCTTTCTGGTGTCCGTCTTCCGGGGGTTGTGTCGTCTTTGAGCTTAAACGTGAAAATATTGGCCAAGTTTAAAATTAGGGTTTCATCATTTTTGGTCAATTCAAGGTCAAGTAAAGCGAGAAAATTTAAAAATTGAACTTAATATTGTTGTCAGCAGACATCTAGCAGGCTTCCAGCCAGTTTTCATTGGATTCCAAGGTACTTACTATTTTTAGTAAGTCTGCTATTCAGGGCAATTTGTCAGCTATTTTGAGATTCCAATCATCACACAGCATTCAGAGTACATCAGACTGCTTGCATGCCAAATTTGAGCAAAATTGGACAACTTACTATTTTTAGCAGTCCGGCTTCCGGCCTGAATTTCAGGGTCCAGATGCAGAGATTTTCTTTGCATGTCTGCATATTCCTTCTGGGTTTTTTGAAACCTTCGCGACGATATAACATGCAAGTCGAAATGATCACTTTCGTGATTCAAACTTTCCTCGAGGCTATTTTAGGTTTGCATGTCGAGCTTTTCTTTGCATGTCAATTCCCTGATGTTTCGAGCCACGATGGTGTGACATGCAAACGAGGATTCTCACCAAGAAGGAACTCTATTTTAGCAGTGTATGCCCCTATACCGCTTCCCGCCAGCTCAAAATCACGCAGCTGATCACGTCGTTTTAAATCCAGAGCAAACGGAGATCTTTTGATGCGCATACGTAGCCGAATCTAGGGTTTCCACTCTTCTCGAGCCTAAAACAGGCATCAAAAGTCAAAATCTTCGAAAACCGATGTAAACCATCGCGATCAGCGTTCTTCAAGCTATCTGCTGGTGAAATTTCAAGTCAAACAGAGCACTTACTATTTATAGTAAGTCAAATTGGAAACGTGCTAAAAATAGTAAATCAGATGCATGCGTCAGTGTCAGCCAGCAGGTCACGTGGTGAGGATCGCCTCATTCAAATTTCACGTCGATCAGAGCTTGGGAGCTATCAAAATCAAGAGCTTACTATTTTTAGTAAGCCACCCTCAGAAACAGGCTATAAATAGCAAGGTGACTAAAAGTGGCAGTGTCGACAAGTTGATAAAGGCATGAGGATGCTACGTTCAAAATTTCAGGCCATTCCAAGCTTCAGAAGTCCAAATTCAGAGAATTTACTATAAATAGCAGGGCACGTAGGCTGGCGGGGATGATGAAAAATTTGTCTAAGTCTGGAACTTCGTCTGGCAGGCATGGAGAAATCCGCCCATCTCAGCTAGAGGCATAAAAAATTTCTAAGTGTGAGTTTATCCACCACCCAGGGCAAAATGCGCCCAAGGCAGGAAAGTCAAACAAAAGTCAAAGTTTTTATCCTGCAGCAGGGGCAAAATGCGCCCAAAATGAAAGAAGGAAAGTTGAAAAAGTTTCTAAGTATATGAAAATCCGCCTCACCCCTCAAAATGCGCCCATCCTCCTCAGGGGGTGAAATGCGCCCAGTTCACAAGGTGGTCAAAGCAAAGTCAAACATGAAAATCCGCCTCCACCCTCAAAATGCGCCCAAGGGAAGTTGATGGAAGTTAAAAAAATTTCTAAGTATAAAAATCCTCCTCACCCCTCCAAATGCGCCCATCCTTCACAAGCATGAAAATGCGCCCAAGGTAGGAGTCAACAAGAAAGTCAAAGTTTTTCATCCTCCTCAAGGGGCAAAATGCGCCCAAACAAGGCCATGTGAAGACAAAACATGGGAGTTGAAGAGTCGCCCAAGGACGTTGGAGAAGCTTCATCCATCAGCTACATGAAAATGCGCCCAAAGTAGGAGAGGGTCAACAAGGTCAAACATTCTTATCCTCCTCCAGGGCTAAAATGCGCCCAAACTTGTGCATGTCAAGACAAAAGATAGAAGGCGAAGAGTCATCCTCTTGCTAGGATCAAATGCGCCCATGTTTGGATTGTAAGCGGTAAATA